>LBNU01008772.1:120755-130804 GCA_014162995.1 Artemisia annua
CTATATATATAGAACGTTTTTCTCTTATTTTATACGAATTTTAGAGTGGAGAACTTGGGACCAAAACCCTAGTACGAGTTTTACAGACCTTGGAGGGTATCCAACCCCTTCCATCTTGCATGTTTAATTGAAGATAAGTATTCATTCATACGATATGTCTATGTATTGTGTGATATCTATGTGTGCTTGTCTTTCTTTCAATATGCTTGGCTAATTTATCTCGTGTTTGCTTAGATCTAATGAAACTTAACTATTGAGTATCATGTGATGTGTATGTTGTGATTGTATTTGGGTGAATGTTTCATCTACGTTAGACTAAGGAAAACTGGCTAATCTCCTATATGGTAACATGCTTGAACGTCTTTAGGAACGTGAATCATACGTGCGTTATTGATTTTAAGGTATTATTTCATGCATAGGTTGCTATCGGTGAGCTTGTGGTTTGGATACTTGACGTATCGCCATTGAGTGAGGTAGGAACTTATAGAGTTAGGGAATTGAACGCACTCCCTACGACCTATTAGGAATACACCCGTCATCCAAGCAAATTCAACATACTAGTCACATGGTAAAAGATAGTTAGGGAGTAATGAAATCTAAGTAAACACTTCTCTCCACCACTGATTTTCGCAAAACTAAAAAAATACAAAAATATAAGTAGTATAGAAGTAGATACATTGGGTTAGTTGACTAGCAACTAATTCCGCCCTCTCCTCCAAAACCAGAGATTTACTGCTTTCATAAAATATAAAAATACAAAAAGAATCTTCCTCCACCCTTAGACCTAGATTAGAGTAGTTTTTAGCCTAACGAACACTATTCCCTGTGAGAGAACGATCAATCCCCCGGTACTTGCCACTACACTATACTACATCGGTCAGGTACACTGCCTGGTGGGGATTGCAAGCCTCTTGAGATCCCTCGAGAGGTAAAACGTAGTGCGTGTTGCAATCCACGCGCATCAGGCACCTTTCAGCCCGCTCCCAACCATCAAACCTTTACATGTTGCTCACTTCCACATGTTCCGTTTCATATCCATCGCACACATCAGGATTACTCCCTCAGAGCAGAATCACTATACTACCACTATTCAGAATCAGGACACTAACTTATGATTTCTCTTCACAACAACAACCAACACAATTTGATCAATCACACTACAGTGATACCTTGTACCAATCTCATGATGATGATGAAGAGGACTTCAACAGCCTTAATCAGGGAATAGCACTCATTGCTAGAGCTTTCAGCAAGCTTTCTAACAAGTCAAACAATCGTCTTCGATCATCGTCTAATACAAGGAATCAAGCTGTTATTCATGATGGCCGTGTTGAGGTTCAAAACCGTAACAGTGGGTGATTCAATTCTGGTGGCTATAGTTCTGGACAAAGGTTTAACAACAATGGAGGAAGCTTCAGAAACAACTCTGGTTCATCAGAGAAGAAGGTTGATTTTGGAGATAATGGGAAAGCTGAATCAGGGAATCAGATCATTAAGTGCTTTAACTGCAATAGGGTCGGTCATATGGCTACTGCATGTCCTTTTCCAAGAACTCAGGGTAGTAAGTATCACAAACAGCAACTTCTATTAGCTCTTCAGGAGGAAGCTCGAGGCACAACCAAATAGAATGACAACAGCTTCATGGCCAATGCTCAGTCTGATGATGACATGGAAGATCTGGAAGCTAATGCTGCTGTTATGCTTATGGCCAACATGCAGGAACTCCACATCACTGAATCTGGTCCTGTATATGATTCTGATACTCTGTCTCAGGTACATGATTTCTCATCATGTCTTATACATGATATTGTCACCCCATTTGCATCTGCATCTGTATCTACATCGAAACAATCGGTTCAAAATGATGCATTGTTCTCTATAGACGAAAATTATCAATTGGATACAGTAGTTATATTTGATGATGATCAAATAAACTCAGCTGTCTCAATTGATGATTCTCACAATGACAACAATGTTCATCTTAAACCCCTTGGTTCTGTGACTGATCCAGATTCAGATATTCGGACTCTTCTCATGACCAGTCAATCTCAAAATATTAAATGTCAAGAATTAAACGCGAGATTGAAAGAGAAGAACACATCATTGTCTAGGGATCTCGAGTGTTTGAAGATACAACTTAATAACGCTGTTAAACTCATTGATAACGAAAAGAGCTTTGAAAATGCTTTTAAAGAATCTTATCGTCGTGAAAAAGATCTCGAATTTCAAATCGGTAATATAATGGAATCTAAAAATGATTTAGCTTCACAACTTGAACAACAAGCTTTTGTACATAAACAACAAGTTGCTCAACTCGAAGATGTCATTTTAAAAACAAAAAATGAGTTGTCAACCTGTCAAGCGGATTTTCAAGAACATAAAGAAATTTCAAGAGACAGAGTTAAATCATATTTAGATGAAATTGTTGAATTAGAGAGTCAACTCAAAGAGTTTCAGAAGGTTGTATATAAAACTGGTAACTCTATTACCACAATTCATAAACTTTCAGTAAAATGGTCAAACACCGGTCATGGTTTTGCCATTGGTAGTGAATATCCAAGTTTCTTAAACAAAGCACTCACCGAGATTACAAAGATATATAGTGCTGACCATTTTTTTGATGATACTGTTATTCGTGCTATTGTTTATGATCGTGAGGAAGAATCAGATATTGAGGACGAGACTCGATCTAAACTTGAAAATGTTGTTTACAACAAACCTTTTGATTACTCAAAAATGATTCCTTTCACACCTCAAAAAGAGAAAGATGATCAACCGTATTTTATTTTACCAGAAGATATTCCTTCTTATGTTGCTCCTGTCACAACAGTAGTTCAAAACAATGGTCTTTTAACTAAACCAGAAAACATTCAACCTTTTCTTAAAACAGACAAGATACTTAGGTATTTTAAAACGTTTATGGAAGATATTGAATTTTTACAAGAAGCTGTTGATCGTAATTCTGAACTCACTGTTTTCACGTTTATTGCTCCCCATGAACGTGAACGGCAAGACGTGTTTCAGAAACAATTTTTACCTCACGTTCAACATTTACGCTTATCTTCAGAAAGAAGTGTCATCAATAACGGATATTTTTCAAGAAACAGAAAAATCAATTTCATTGTATCAACGTCAAATTCAATTTTTGGAAAATGAAAATGATCGTCTCATGGAACGTGTCCTCAATGATGATATTATATCTGTGATTATGAATTCTCTTTATGAATGTGGTACTGATATGCTTGTTTCTGAACATTGTGATGATATTGGTTTGTTGAATAATACTATTGAGACATTAAAAAATGAGAACATGAGTCTCCGACAACAAAATGATGATGTGCAGAAAAAACTTTCAGATGAAAATTTTCAACTCAACAAAAAATTAGAATGGTGTCAAAACCAAAGTCTTGTTTTTGAACTTGAATTGCAAAATCTTAAAACTTCAACATCTTTTTCAAATGAAAATGGGGAACTTAAAAGTCAGATTTCTAAATATGAAAAAGAGATTGCTGAATTGCAAGAAGTAACAGATTTTTGGCAAAAGAGTCGAGATGAATATTTCTATTTAAACCGAAAGCTTGACAGCATCATTCAGGACAAAAAGCACATCATTATTGACTTGAAGGAGAAAATTAGAAACTTTGAAAAGGAAAAGTCTGCAAATACTAAGATTGTTGCACCAAGAAAACATAGGACAGAGAACACTAGTAAGGATACAGCTATTCATGATTCTAACATGGGTTCTTCCACCTCTCCAGGACTAGTTATCCCTCCTAGTGTTAGCCGATCCAAGCACCAAAAAGAGAAAAAGAGGAATAGGAATTTGCGACGTAAGAGAGAGAACATGGAAGTAGAAGCTCACCCTAGGAATTTGAATAAAGATCATGTTACTATAGATTTAGATTGTGATTTGGCAACTTGTAATCCGAATCTGTCTGTAACGAATAATGTATCTCGTACTTCTTTATCGTTTAATGCATCGTGTGTGTTTTGTCATAAATCTATGTTATCTGGTGATGAACTCAAATAAGTACATATTTTAATCATCATTTATCCTATCTTATTGACCTGTTTTATTACATTATGTATGAGAATTGGTGCTTTTATGTTTACTTTTGTAATTCTCAGGCAAAAACAGGTATTTGGTGAAAGTTGGCGATTTTGGACTAAAAATGGAGCAAAACGAGCAAGATGTCAAAAGTCTACTGGAACTCAGAAGATATGCCGTATCTCACTCAACAGATACGACATAACATTATACTTAGATGAATTCGAAGACCATTGCCTGACTTTGAAGAATGCGCCGCATGTCATTCTGACATGCGTCGCATATGAAACTTTGGTCAACGAAGAAGATCAGACTTGTTCTACTCCAGATACGCCGCATCTGCTCATGAAGAACGGCGCATCTCTACCAAGATTTCACCAGATGAAGAATCCAAGATTATAATACATACGCCGCATCAAAGATCAAGATACGCCGCATCTGAAGACGGTGTACGAATATTCTGGAATATGTTAATCTTGGACCCCACGCGAAGTTAAGTCAATGCGCCACATCTATCACTTGCATGCGCCGCATCGACCTCTCAGACAGAAACTATAAATACCCAAGACCTACACGAATTTAAGAGACCTTTTACCAAACCCTAAAGTCGACAACAGCTGAAGGAGAGTGCCAAGACACGCCCAAAAGAAGATTCTAAGAGCTGTAAGAAGGTCCTGCATGTATATTTAATTCATTAGATAGTTTTGTTTTATTGTAATAGTACGCTTTAATCCATCAGGATAGATGGCCAGTAGTTACGCGATAACGACCGTTTTATTCGCCTTAAAATTGCTTTCCCATCGATTAAAGTTTATATGTTTGATGTCTTTGGTGACTTTTATTAGTGCATTGATCACCTCTGTGTCTAGCTGAGCATTGCTCGGGTCGCCATGCCTCTTTCCTCGCCTATGAATTCTAATATCTTTAGAATAATGAGTAGGATAGTCATAAGTAATCATTAAGAGTTTACTCGCCGATAAGATTAGAGCCAACGAGAAAGGACAGAATTAATACACAACATATAAAACTAGCAATAAAACAAGTGACAAACTATCTAACATTAGGACAGGACCTCTTATTGTTTCTATGTATCTATTTGTGTGCATGCGTACTTCTCTGTTTAGGGATAATCGGTCCATAGTTAGGAGTAGGAGTAGGTTAATTAATCATAACCAAAGCCGTGCCAGTCTCTCAGGCTGAAACCCCCCTTTGCGTTAGATTAGGATTGTACAGCTAACCTTGTATAACTAACTTAGACATTAAAACACCTAGCAAAGTAACTAGATAATACGTTCCACTCTTAGTGATCGACACCCTACTTACCATTATATACATACGTACCGGGTACACTGCTCGTTAAGTGTGTGTGTCATTGATAAGTCGGCAATTATAAATTTAAAACTTGAATAGGCCATAAAACAACCTATATGTGCTACAACTATAACGACAACACGACTCGCGCACGCATCATCTGGTGATCACTCTAAATGTGTTGCTACTTCTCTTTTAACACGTCTTAAGAAACTTACAAAAGGAAAAAAATCTATGCCCACTACTGCTTCAAAATCTAAGCTAGGATTAACGCCCCCTGTAGTTTCTAAGGATGTAGTTGCTACCGCTTTAGTTGAGCCCAACAATTCTAAGAACTTGCCTTCACTTAGCGAATTCACTAAGAAGAAAGCGCGATCTAGTTGGAAGTGGTAGCGTTGGTTAACTAAGATGCATAATTTTGCTTGGATTCCTAAAACTGTTATATCATGTGTTTCTAACCAACTGGAACCCACTACATCATCGGGTTCCACCCTTACCGTTGTGCCATCGTCGTCTCCTTCGTGTGATGCAGGTGGTGCAAATCATTCTCTGGATTGTTGATAGCGGGTGTACCCGACATATGACAGGCGATCTCAAACTGTTAAGAAACTTTGTCTCAAAGTTCATTGGTACTGTCAGATTCGGGAATGATCACTTCGCTGCTATTATGGGGTACGGAGATTATGTCAGTGGGAATATTGAAATCAGCCGTGTTTACTATGTTGAAGGTCTTGGTCACAATCTCTTTTCAGTCGGTCAGTTTTGTGATGGTGACTTAGAAGTTGCATTCAGGGAGAAAACTTGTTTCGTATGTGATCTACAAGGAAACGATCTAATGTCAGGCACTCGCAGTAACAGTCTTTATACCATTTCCATGTCTGATATGATTGCTTCATCTTCCATCTGCTTACTATCTAAGGCCGAATCTACAAAATCTTGGTTATGGCACAAACGAATGTCACATCTCAACTTCAAAACCATGAATGATCTGGCTCGACACAAATTGGTTGAAGGAATCCCCAGATTCAGATACGCTAAAGATCACCTTTGTCCTGCTTGTGAACAAGGAAAAAGCAAACGTGCACATCTTGGTTCCAAACCAGAACCCAGTACAAACCATGTTCTTCAGTTATTACATATGGATTTGTGCGGACCAATGAGAGTACAGACGATTAACGGGAAACGTTACATTCTTGTCATAGTAGACGACTTCTCAAAATGGACTTGGGTCTACTTTCTTCATACTAAAGACCAAATAGTTACTTTTCTCACCAAAATTCAAGTTCAGCTTCGAAACACCGTCAGAATTGTTAGATCAGACAATGGAACTGAATTTAAGAATCAAACTCTTAGGGATTATTTTGAGAGGGTAGGTATTGTTCATCAAACATCAATTGCTCGGACTCCAGAACAGAATGGTGTGGTCGAAAGACGAAGCCGTACTTTAGTGGAAGCTGCTCGCCCAATGCTGATCAATGCACAACTACCAGACTATCTTTGGGCAGAGGCCGTCTCAACCGCCTGTTATACTCAGAATCGATGTATGATAAACAAACGGCACAACCGTACACCTTATGAACTTGTCCACAAACGGAAGCCCAATGTTCAACACTTTCATGTCTTTGGTGCACTATGTTACCCGAACAATGATCGTGATGACTTTGGAAAGCTCAAAGCTAAGGCTGATGTAGGAATCTTTATTGGCTATTATGTGAATTCTAAGGGATTTCGGATATACAACCGTCGGACCAGATAGATTTAAGAGACTATACACGCTAATTTTGATGAGCTCACTGACATGGCTTCTGAGCACAACAGCTTAAGACCCGAACTCAACCGTTTAAATTTCCCAGATCCTTCAGCTGCACCTTTACCTTTAACCCGTCAAGAACTGGAAACGTTGTTCACCCCACTGTTTGGTGACTCTTTTGAGAATCGTGCACAAAATGTATCCACCGATTCCGCTGCTCAACCCGTCACTATTCCAGTGCCTGATACACCGGTTACTAAAACTACTGTAGAAACCGATGCACCCCCAACAGAATCAGCAATAGTAGATGAACAGACAGATTCCAACTCATTCAATGCACCTGAAGATCTGAATCAGTAAGAAGTACCCGAACCTGCAAATTAGTATCCCAATGCTTTCTTTAATCCGTTTGCACCGACTCAAAACCTTTCAGATATTCCAGATATTCCAGAGTCGTCAACACGGAATTTGCAATCGACTAATGTGTAGCAGTTCCATAACCCTCACCCCTCAACACATCATTGGACACGTGACCACCCAATTGTCAACATTATTGGTCATCCCCAAGCTCCAGTGATGACTCGACAAAAGCTTCACTCCGATGCCGAACACTGCATGTATGCACTCACCGTTTCTCAGCCGAACCTAAAAGCATTAAGGAAGCAATGACACATGATAATTGGATNATTCTAAGGGATTTCGGATATACAACCGTCGGACCAGAGAGATTTAAGAGACTATACACGCTAATTTTGATGAGCTCACTGACATGGCTTCTGAGCACAACAGCTTAAGACCCGAACTCAACCGTTTAAATTTCCCAGATCCTTCAGCTGCACCTTTACCTTTAACCCGTCAAGAACTAGAAACGTTGTTCACCCCACTGTTTGATGACTCTTTTGAGAATCGTGCACAAAATGTATTCACCGATTCCGCTACTCAACCCGTCACTATTCCAGTGCCTGATACACCGGTTACTAAAACTACTGTAGAAACCGATGCACCCCCAACAGAATCAGCAATAGTAGATGAACAGACAGATTCCAACTCATTCAATGCACCTGAAGATCTGAATCAGTAAGAAGTACCCGAACCTGCAAATTACTATCCCAATGCTTTCTTTAATCCGTTTGCACCGACTCAAAACCTTTCATATATTCCAGATATTCCAGAGTCGTCAACACGGAATTTGCAATCGACTAATGTGTAGCAGTTCCATAACCCTCACCCCTTAACACATCATTGGACACGTGACCACCCAATTGTCAACATTATTGGTCATCCCCAAGCTCCAGTGATGACTCGACAAAAGCTTCACTCCGATGCCGAACACTGCATGTATGCACTCACCGTTTCTCAGCCGAACCTAAAAGCATTAAGGAAGCAATGACACATGATAATTGGATTGAGTCTATGCAAGAGGAATTCGAACAATTCAAAAGACTTGAAGTCTGGGAATTAGTTGAAAGGCCGGATGAAGTTTATGTGATTGGACTTAAATGGATATGGAAGAATAAGTTGGACGCAGAAGGTAATGTCATACGCAACAAATCCAGATTAGTAGCTAAAGGTTATAGTCAGGAAGAAGGAATCGACTTTGAAGAATCTTTCGCACCCGTGGCTAGACTTGAAGCTGTACGGATTTTTCTGGCATACGCTGCTCACAAAAACAGGATCGTATACCAAATGGACGTCAAAACAACATTTCTGAATGGTCAGTTACGTGAGGAGGTATACGTCAGTCAGCCGGAAGGATTTGTGGACCCAGAGCATCCGAACCATGTCTACCGACTTAAGAAGGCTCTCTACGGTCTCAAACAAGCCCCAAGGGCATGGTATGACAAACTTACTGCTTTCTTACTTGCCAATGGTTTTAACAAAGGTTTGATAGACCCAACTTTATTTATCCAAAAACACGGGGAAGACGTTCTAATCGTACAAATTTACGTAGATGACATTATTTTTGCATCAACTAACAAAAAGTATTCTAATGCTTTTGCAAAATTAATGAAACTAAATTTTGAAATGTCAATGATGGGTGAACTTACGTTCTTTCTAGGATTACATGTTCATCAATCTTCCCGTGGTATTTTCCTAAGTCAATCAAAATATGCTCTTGAGATTGTTAAGAAACATGGAATGACCAGTTGTGACACATACAATACCCCAATGTCCAACACCACAAAGTTAGATGCGGATTTACGTGGGAAAATGGTAGACCCCACAAAATACCGTAGTATTATTGGGTCGCTCATGTATTTAACCGCTAGCAGACCGGGTATTGTATTTGCTGTGTTTATGTGCTCTCGCTATCAGTCGCGTCCTACTGAACGTCACCTCAATGAGGCTAAACGAATCCTTCGATACGTGAAAGGAACCATTCACATGGGGATCTGGTATCCGAAGGATTCAAGTTTTGAACTAATTGCTTTTTCAGACGCTGATCATGCAGGGTGTATGGATACACGCAAAAGTACTTCTGGTGGTTTGCAATTTCTTGGAGAAAAGCTTGTGTCTTGGCAATCTAAGAAGCAGGACTGCACTTCACTTTCATCTACTAAATCAGAATATGTGGCCATGGCTGCCTGCTGTGCTCAAATCATTTGGATGCGTACGCAGCTGATGGACTATGGCTACTCATTCGAAAAGATTCCGATGTACTGTGACTCTAAAAGTGTCATTGCTATTTCCTGCAACACGGTTCTCCATTCCAAATCAAAGCACATCGATCTCCGATATCATTTCATCAAGGAGCATGTCGAGAAGGGTACAGTAGAGTTATACTTCGTGGGTACAGAATACCAATTGGCAGACTTGTTCACTAAACCATTACCACCAGCTAGGTTTACTGAACTCGTTCACCGAATTGGTATGCGATGTTTGACACCAGATGATTTAAAAACTCTTCTGGAAAATAATTAATGGAGTCAAACACCAAAA
>LBNU01008772.1:130955-172363 GCA_014162995.1 Artemisia annua
CCCCCCCCCCCCCCCCGTTTTTCATTTTTCTTCAAAAACAATTTCATAACTTTCCTCTCTTTTAAATCACATGGTCAAGATTCAATTTGCAAATCCGTTCAATAAATCGTCAAACCGTAAGTTAATTCATGATCTTAACACTATTCTAAGATAGGGTTTTCAAGGAATTATGAATTTAACGGTCAGATTTTGCGTTTGAATGATATCGAAAACTAGGGTTTCGCTAGTTATAGAGATTTTGCATACGTGATGTTTTGATGTTGTAACCATAGGGCTTTTGTGTTTATTAGTATTATGATCATGCTAGGTTACTCTAATCATAACTCAAAACACGTTTGATTGGATTTCGATGATCTTGATGTTCGCTAATTTGGGTTTGTGAGAGATAGTGTTGTTTTGTTTGAATTTATTGGTGGGATATGTTAGTTAGGATCTTAGGAACACTTCTGTGTCGTTGATTAGGGTATTCTTGATATGTTGTTATTTGTTCTAGTTCAGTGTTCACAACATGATTGTATATGTTCTAATTGCATGAATTCATTGATAAAACAACATGAATCCATCTAACGAATGATCTAGCTAGATTAGGGCTTGGGATATTTATCGAAATCATGTGTATGCTT
The DNA here is from genome assembly GCA_014162995.1 of Artemisia annua. Taxonomy (NCBI): domain Eukaryota; kingdom Viridiplantae; phylum Streptophyta; class Magnoliopsida; order Asterales; family Asteraceae; genus Artemisia; species Artemisia annua. Next base: position 131,579 of record LBNU01008772.1, read on the forward strand.
GTTGTTTGTGTGTATAACTTTGTTTTTGCGCTCAATTGTCTCAGGTTCACACAAGGAATCAACAAATTTTCATATACGTACGTCTACATGATGATTTCGAGAATTCTTGTATAAGAATTCTCGACAAAGTGATCTTATCGAGAACATTTATCGAAATCATTCGATATGTTATCGAGATACCTCATAATGAAATTTATCGAGATATCTTTATAATTTATTGCAATTTTTCCAATAAATGTTATCGAGATCATGTTGTTATCGAGATCACTAATCCTATCGAAATCTTGCAAAGACTGAATTATCGCAAACCTTGGATTCATTTTATCGAGAACATTTGGATTACATGTTATCGAGATCTTTCAGTTTGAAAGTTATCGAGATCACTCAATACAAATGTTATCGAGATCATTGAATTGGAGAGTTGTCGAAATAACAGATTTACAATTTATCGAGATCACACTTAGACTAATTTTTGAAAAGTTTGTATAACATGTAAACTTTATAAAAAATGATTTGTATTCTTGTGAACTTGTATTATTGTGTTTGTGACTGTTGTTTCATTAAGTTGTAGTTGTTTAATGTTTATGTAACTCCTTAGATGTACTTAACTTGCTTTATGTGCCATGAATGCTTGTCGTTACGTCTTAGATTACACTCAATTAATCATCGTAATAAAAACATCTCACGAGCTTAATGAAACTTGCATGCAAAATGTGAAATGAAATGGTCTTAAGTATCAAACTCGTGCGTTAACTTACATACTAACAAGTTGAATGTTTGATCTTATGACATCACATTTACAGTTCACAATGGCTCAACAACAACAACAAGGAGAAAATGCACCCGCACAGAATCTTCCACTTAAGACACTTGGTGAAATAGTTCCAGGTGACTATTGTGTGACCCTTGGCAAGAACAATCTTCGTATAGACTTCAACAAGCTCAGGATTACTGAAGATTCTTGCCGGATTGTCAAAGACATTCTATTGGCACATCCGTGCAAGAGCATGCTTGCGAAGTCTGCTTCTGTTCCAACCTTTTACATTCACCAATTCTGGCGCACTGCTAAGGTTAATTTGGATGATGCTTCATTCAAGGTCACTCTAGAAGAACAAGAGTACGACGTTGATCTAGATGTTCTCAGGACGGTTCTCATGCTTCCTACTTCCGATGTGTATGAACCGATGTTGACAGAGCTTGAAGTACTCGACTACATGATTCAGCTTGGTTATGATACAGAAGAGTCCTCCAGGCTTATACTGTCCAAATTCAACATCAAGAATCTACCTCAACCTTGGAGAACTTTCTACATGCTTATCATCAGATCTATCACGGGACGGAAGAGTGGTCATGAACATCCCCGACTGACACATCTGCAAGCATTCTGGGGGATGATGAGCAGAACCAACATTGACTTTGCCGATCCAATCATGAGCGACATCGTCTTTCAGATCCGTGCAACTGATCGAACCATGATTCCTTTCGTGAGGTTCACCAAAATGCTCATTGACTACCTCGTTGGCAAAACTTCCGAGTTCCTCCAACGAATGTTTGACCGTACCAAACCCAAGCACAGCATTGTGGACGATGACAAGATTGCTTTCGTCAAGTCCATTCATTATACTCCAAAGACTACTGGCCTGAGAATACCAGACAATCTTCTGAATGACAAAATTCTTGCATCTTCGAACTACCGAATCTACGACTTAGCCTACAAAGCTGGGAAAGTAGGCATTTCTGAAACTGAAGAAGTTCCTAGATACATAAGGGAAACTCGCAGCAAGAGAGGTGCTAAGTCTGGAAGCTCCAGCAGTACTCCAACTCCAAAACAACCTAAGTCCAAGCCTGCTGCACCCTCAAAACGAAAAGTCATCAGGAAGAAAGTCCCGACACCTGAACCATCACCACAACCATCAGAAGCAAGTGGGTCAGAATTTGAATCTGAAACAGAAACCGAAACAGATGAAGGAGGGGACTATGAAATCAGGTATGTTGCTCAAAAGGATCCTGAACTCGAACTGGCAAAACAAATAAGTCTAGGATCACTCACTGAGCAACAACAACAACCAAGAAAAGGAATAGTCATCCGTGAACCTGGGAATGATGAGGAAGAAACTGTGGAACCTGTATCTGAACCTTCAACTAACAAAGGCAAACTCAAAAGCATAGTCGTTGACACCCGATACCTGGAAAAGGAGGAGCAGAAAAGAATCAAATTGGCTTCTCGTCTCAACCTTCAACTACAACAAGCTCATCAGCAACAACTTGAACTCCAAGCTAGAGAAGGTGGTTCTAGCAGCACAGTGATACCTCAAAAAGCAACTAAAACAACAACAGAACAACTGGAAAAAGATGCTGAGGGTAACACTATTATGAAAGACGCAGGAGTAGCAGAAGCTACAAATGAACAACAGAAAGAAAATGAGACAACAATTCCAGAGGTCGAAGCCAAAAGTCAGGAAGAAGAGGAGTTGACTAAGAAAACCTCATAAGAACCGGCTGAAGAAAATCTTGATGATCAACCTCATGATCAAGATCAAGATGATCAATTCTTCGACACCGACATGCTTTCACCGCCAAAGGATAAGTCTCCGACACCGGAACGACCTCCGATTCCTCAACGTTCTACCTAAAGATCCATCTCCACCTCATTCAGAATCAGACACAGAAGAAGAATCATCATCATCATCATCAGACCAGTCACCACCACCACCACCACCAAAAGCAAAAAGACCAAGAATGAAGAAAGCCAGTCTGAGAACTACAAAGGCATTCTTACGGGCAAGGCATGCTGCGGGATCTTCAAGGCCTAGGAGAACACCACAGAAACACGATGGTGATCTTCAAGACCAAATGAAGAAGATGACTACCCTGGTTACTCAGCTCTCTGATGAAGTTCAAAAGTTAATGTAGACAAAAGCTCAAGTTGACAAGTATATGACAGCAGATATGGAAGAAATGATCAGAGACTACACCAAAGAATACTTGGGTGAAAATCTCGTATCTACAGTCACTCCTGAGTTGTTTGAACTGCTGAAACCCATCAGAAACGAGCTGGACATCAGGATTCGAGAAAACATTTTCAAGACGCTTCAGACAACACCTTTCTATCTTCAGAAGAACAGGCCTTCTACTAAACCTGAGGATCTAACCGTGGAAGAACTGGAAACTTTGTTAGCTTCCAAACTTGCTGAAAAGGTAGAAAAGACCGATGAAGAAGCAACTTTACTCGAATCACTGAGGGCTACAGAGTCATGCAAAGAAGCTGCTGGCACACGAAAACGTCCAAGGAAATACGATGATCAGGACAAAGACTCACACCGCAAAAGATCCAAGTCTAGCCGTGAACCATCATCATCCAGACAACCACCAGCATCTAAGGCTCCTACCCGTAAACCACCAAGTTCAGCACCCAAATCTGGACCTACAGCATCAGAAGAACCATTCATGCTTCATACCGATGATCAATAGGAGGAACCACAACATGAATTCATTCAAACTGAATCTCCTGAACCACAAGCTGGAATATCATCAACAACTCAGACCGAAAAGTCCAAGAGTAAGAAGAAGCAATCCAAACGCTTTACATGGTTAGATGCTCCTGAGGCTCCTGAATCAGAATGGGTCACTACCATGATCAAATCTCATCCACCGCTTGAAATCGAAGAACCAATCCTGGGCAACACTCTACAATACGCTCAGAGTATTCTTTCGATTCTTCAGCTGGAGNATCATCAACAACTCAGACCGAAAAGTCCAAGAGTAAGAAGAAGCAATCCAAACGCTTTACATGGTTAGATGCTCCTGAGGCTCCTGAATCAGAATGGGTCACTACCATGATCAAATCTCATCCACCGCTTGAAACCGAAGAACCAATCCCGGGCAACACTCTACAATACGCTCAGAGTATTCTTTCGATTCTTCAGCTGGAGAAGGTGACGAAAGCTGAACTTAGGCGAATCAACAGGGAAGCTCGTGACTTTCTCAAGGCACGATCAGGAAATCAAGTAGAGATGGATTACCATATGCAGAACATCGCTGCAGCTCTATCTGACTCCTTTGTTTGGCTCAACCCGGAAAGCAACCTTGACTTACATGGCAAGCAGAATGAACCGTACTTCACAGACTGGACCAAACCTTTACCTCTTCAAGGCTTTGCCGACAAGCCTAGAATCCCGTACCGTTTCTTCTTCAACAACGATCTCCGCTACCTGACACACGACATCACAACTTCAAAAGATCGCTACAAGTCTTCCTTAAGGATTTCAGTACCAGCTGCTCGTTATGAGATTCCAGACATTGAAGAAACAACTCCAATATTCAGAAGCTCAATTGTGGAATACAACAGAGATGCTTTGTTTGAAATTCAAAACTGGTCAGACAAACAAAATCTTGGTTACACTCACAGACGTGAACGCACATCCGGTGATGTGAAGCACAAGAGCCGAATCGTTGCTATCATGGAAATCCTGGAAGACAAACGGTTTGATTACGTCTACATGAAGGAAATAGTGGTTAAGAGGCAAGATGAACAGCTCTACAAGTTTTGTGAAGCCGATTTTCCACATCTTTATCTAGATGACATAGAAGATATGTATCTAGAAAAGGTTCAAGGAAGAATGATGGGTCTCCCAACGTCTACTCAATACAACTTCATCTCTTCCNTACCGTTTCTTCTTCAACAACGATCTCCGCTACCTGACACACGACATCACAACTTCAAAAGATCGCTACAAGTCTTCCTTAAGGATTTCAGTACCAGCTGCTCGTTATGAGATTCCAGACATTGAAGAAACAACTCCAATATTCAGAAGCTCAATTGTGGAATACAACAGAGATGCTTTGTTTGGAATTCAAAACTGGTCAGACAAACGAAAGCTTGGTTACACTCACAGACGTGAACGCACATCCGGTGATCTGAAGCACAAGAGCCGAATCGTTGCTATCATGGAAATCCTGGAAGACAAACGGTTTGATTACGTCTACATGAAGGAAATAGTGGTTAAGAGGCAAGATGAACAGCTCTACAAGTTTTGTGAAGCCGATTTTCCACATCTTTATCTAGATGACATAGAAGATATGTATCTAGAAAAGGTTCAAGGAAGAATGATGGGTCTCCCAACGTCTACTCAATACAACTTCATCTCTTCCTTACTCATGTACATAAGGCAACTGATCATCCGTGAACGAGTAGAAGATCTGCAGCTTGGTGTCGAAAGTTATCAGAATGATCTCAACTTGACCAAACCACAACTCATGATCGAAGAACTACATGAAGCATCCCAACTAATGATTCTCCAACAACCAAAGTTCGGGGTCACTTATCTCAACTCAAAGCATAAGCTACGGTTCATGCGGTTTGACGAGCTTCATAAGTTCTGTGATGTAACCCTGCAAAGAGTTCGTGATGGTTTAGTGAAGAGATTGACGGACGATCTGCTAAAGGTGAAAGAAGGGAAGCAGACACGATGGAATTCTAGCACGAGAAGAATGGTAAAGAACTTCATCCATGCCATTGAAGAAAGGCTCAACCGGAGGGAGCAGATTAGGAGATTGGAAAGCTACATCGAAGTTCGTCCATCGTTTCCGATCCTGACATTCCAAAGGCCCAACGCAAAGTTCACCGACTTCTATGCCTTGACTCCATCTCAGACATAAGCTTTTGGTATAATCTTTCATTATTTACAATTCATTCTTGTTAAATGTGAATCATTATGTCTTGTGTACACATAACAGTGCACAACCCGTATCTTGTAAAGAAAGGACCCTGTAGTACGCTTCAGTGCTACAATCCTAATATAAGGAGCGAAGGCTTCTTACTTTTGAGTAGAATTAATCAAACTTTTCAGATTTTCACAATTCTGCTCAAAAGACAAGTATTTCACCTCAATGAGTATCCACAAGTTGAGTGCGAATATAGTATGCGACGAGAAGGTTGTGCGAGTGCCTTATGGCAAGGAGTTATTGAGTATACAAGGAGATCGAGGCGACCGTGGATATCCTTCCCGGTTGAGTGTCATCTCTTGTACTAAGATACCAAAGTTGGTTGAAAAAGGATGTTGTCTTTTTATGGCACAAATTTCTAGTAAGAAAGGAGAAGAGAAGAAGAGCGAAAAGAGTATTGAGGATGTGCCTATAGTTAGAGATTTTCCGGATGTGTTCTCAGACGACTTGCCCGGACTTCCGCCTAAAAGACAAGTAGAGTTTCAGTTTGAGTTGATGCCTAGTGCTGCTCCTGTAGCTCGCGCACCTTATCGGCTCGCTCCTTCTGAATTGGAGGAATTGTCAAAGCAATTGACGGAGTTGACGGAGAAGGGATTTATACGACCAAGTTCGTCACCATGGGGAGCCCCGGTGTTGTTCGTGAAGAAGAAGGATGGATCGTTTCGCATGTGCATCGACTATCGAGAGTTGAATAAGCTAACGGTCAAGAATAGATACCCTTTGCCTAGGATCGACGACTTGTTCGATCAGCTTCAAGGGTCGAGCATCTATTCGAAGATAGATTTGAGATCAGGATATCACCAACTTAGGGTTCGAGAAGAAGATATCCCTAAGACTGCGTTTAGAACACGCTGCGGGCATTATGAGTTCCAAGTGATGCCGTTTGGTTTAACCAACGCGCCTGCTGTATTCATGGATCTCATGAACCGCGTGTGTAAGCCGTACTTGGATAAGTTTGTGATAGTGTTCATTGATGATATTCTAATCTACTCCAAGAGTAAGGAGGAACATGAGGAGCATTTGAGAATTATTTTAGAATTGTTGAGGGAAGAGCAACTATATGCCAAATTCTCGAAGTGTGAATTTTGGATTCCAAAGGTGCAATTCTTGGGTCACGTGATCGATAGTGAAGGTGTACACGTGGATCCTTCGAAGATTGAGGCCATTAAAGAATGGACCGCTCCAACAACCCCATCAGAAGTTCGTCAATTCTTAGGTCTAGCGGGTTATTACCGGAGATTCATCGAGGGATTCTCTAAGATAGCCAAGTCGCTAACTAAGTTGACTCAAAAAGGTGTTAAGTACGAATGGGGAGAAAAGGAGGAGGAAGCGTTCCAATTGCTAAAAGAAAAGTTGTGTAGTGCACCGATATTAGCCCTACCTGAAGGTAGTGAAGACTTTGTCGTGTATTGCGACGCTTCACACAAAGGTTTGGGAGCAGTTTTGATGCAACGAGAGAAGGTAATAGCTTATGCCTCTAGACAGCTTAAGAAGCACGAGAAGAATTACACCACGCATGAGTTAGAGTTAGGAGCCGTAGTGTTTGCCCTGGGGATTTGGAGACACTACTTATATGGCACCAAATGCGTTGTGTATACGGATCATAAGAGTTTGCAACATATCTTGAATCAAAAGGAGTTGAATATGAGACAACGATTATGCCTCTAGACAGCTTAAGAAGCACGAGAAGAATTACACCACGCCGCATGACTTAGAGTTAGGAGCCGTAGTGTTTGCCCTGAGGATTTGGAGACACTACTTATATGGCACCAAATGCGTTGTGTATACGGATCATAAGAGTTTGCAACATATCTTGAATCAAAAGGAGTTGAATATGAGACAGCGTAGGTGGGTAGAGTTACTTAACGATTATGATTGCGAGATTCGTTATCACCCCGGGAAAGCCAACGTAGTGGCAGATGCCCTTAGCAGGAAAGAGAGAATTCCGCCGTGAGAGTTAAATCCCTGGGAATGACGATTAACTCACCGCTACCGTCTCAGATTTTAGCCGCTCAAGCTGGAGCGCTACAAGAAGAGAATCGACCAGCCGAGAACATCTATGGAATGGTAGAGAGTAAGAATGGTTTTCTGAAACGTAGAGATGGAGTCTTATGTTTTGGAGAAAGGAGTTGGATACCCCTATATGGAGGAATTCGTGAGTTGATTATGCATGAGTCGAATAAATCAAAATACTCTATTCATCCTGGAGCTGATAAGATGTATCATGACTTAAAGAAGCTTCATTGGTGGCCGAACATGAAAGCTGACGTGGCTCTATACGTCAGCAAATGCCTAACATGTTCTAGAGTTAAGGCCGAACACCAGAAACCGTCAGGATTGTTGATTCAGCCTGAGATACCCGTTTGGAAATGGGAAAGGATTACCATGGAATTTATCACTAAGTTACCAAGAACAGCTAGCGTTTGTGACGCTATCTGGGTAATATTCGATCGTTTGACGAAGTCTGCTCACTTCCTTGCGATTAGCGAGAGTGATAGTGTTGATAAGCTTGCTCGAATTTACGTGAAAGAGATTGTTTCCCGTCACGGTGTGCCTCTGTCAATCATTTCGGATCGTGATAGTCGTTTTACGTCATCTTTCTGGCAATCACTCCAAGCAGCTTTGGGGACTCGACTCGACATGAGTACCGCCTATCATCCCCAAACCGATGGTCAAAGTGAGAGAACCATCCAAACGTTGGAGGATATGCTTCATGCTTGCCTGATTGATTTCGGAAAAGGCTGGGAGAAGTATTTACCTTTAGCCGAATTCTCATACAATAATAGCTATCATACCAGCATTAAGGCCGCACCATTTGAGGCGTTGTATGGCCGAAAATGCCGTTCACCCGTTTGCTGGGCAGAAGTTGGTGAAAGTCAACTTACAGGCCCCGAACTCATTCAGGAGACTACCGAGAAGATCGTTCGTATTCGTGAACGTTTACAGACTGCTCGTGACCGTCAGAAAAGTTATGCCGACAAGAGACGTAAGCCCCTAGAGTTCCAAGTAGGAGACCGATTCATGTTGAAGATCTCCCCTTGGAAAGGCGTGATACGTTTCGGCAAACGTGGGAAGCTTAACCCCCGCTACATCGGTCCGTTTACCATCCTAGATAGGATTGGACCGGTAGCTTATCGATTGGAGTTACCTCAGGAATTGAGTAATATTCATGATGTATTTCACGTTAGTAACTTGAAGAAGTGTCTTTCGGACGAAACCATCGTGATTCCTGTGAAGGAAATTCGCGTTAATGAGAAATTAAACTTCGTTGAGGAACCTCTTGAGATTTTGGATCGTGAGATCAAACGTTTGAAACGTAGTCGAATTCCGCTCGTCAAAGTTCGTTGGAACTCCCGTCATGGATCGGAATTCACGTGGGAGCGCGAAGATGAATTTCGGAGGAAGTATCCTCGTCTCTTTGCGCCATTGTCATTGGGAAATTCCAAGTGAAACCCGGGACGGGTTCTTCTGAGGCTGGGAGGCTGTGACAACCGGTAATTTTGGGACCTTTTCTAAATTCACCGCATTATATTTTTATAAACGTGATAATTGAGTTATCGATAATCTATTGAGTTTTGAGAGAATTTTGTGAAAAGTTTGGAGTTTATGAGAAAACGTACATTTCTTTACGTGATATTTAGGCTATATAAGTACTTCGTGTAGGCACTATATGACTTGGCACTAGGAACTCTAACGTGATGCATATTTAATAAATAACGGTTACGGTGATTTCGAGTATTTGATTTAGTTTTATGAGCCGTGAGTGGTAAAAACGGTTTGGAATGGTTATGAATTAAACGGGATGTTTATTTAAATGAGAAAATTTATTTATTTATTTTATAAGCGAGCTGTGAAGTGTTTACTTGATTTATTTAAATAACCGTGTGTGGTGACCGAAGTTTTCTTTTATATAAACCTTACAAATACATGTGTCGGGAGAGATGAAAGAAAAATAATAGATTTGGGTCTTCCATTTTCACTAGTTTATAAAAATAAAAACTAGAGGGACCAAACCCGCCAAAGACCTAAACTAATAATAATAATAATCTAACCTAACCCTAATTTCATTTCATTTTCATCTTCCCAACTCATCTCTTCTCTCCCTCTCTTTGTCTAGCCGGCCGCCACACCCTCACCACACCACCACCATCACAACGCAACGCCACCACTCCAAAACCACCTTTCCACACCTCTTTAATCACCCACCATCATTTATTTGCTCAAAAACGAACCCCAAGACCAAAAATAAAGCCCTACCGTCGCTACTTTTCATCACCACCACTCCATTTTTGTTTCTAATTAAGAGATCTACAAGAAAAGGTAAAGAAAATGAATTTTAAATTCGTTGGGGTTGACTTTTACGGGTCAAACCCGAAAGTTCTTTTGTTTTNCCCAACTCATCTCTTCTCTCCCTCTCTTTTGTCTAGCCGGCCGCCACACCCACACCACGCCACCACCATCACCACGCCACGCCACCACTTCAAAACCACCTTTCCACACCTCCTTAACCACTCACCACCATTTGTTTGCTCAAAAACGAACCTCAAGACCAAAAATAAAGCCCTACCGCCGCTACTTTTCATCACCACCACTCTATTTTGTTTCTAATTAAGAGATCTACAAGAAAAGGTAAAGAGAACGAATTTTAAATTCGTTAGGGTTGACTTTTATGGGTCAAACCCGAAAGTTCTTTTGTTTTGGGTGTAAAAACTATTGGGTTTAATGTTTCTAAACATTTTGATCACGTTTGGTATCGAATAGGTGAAGTTTGGTTCGATTTGGTGCTCGGTTTTGGCTCAAACCGTGGGTCAAACCCCACGAATTTGAGATTCGGATTATTATTAGTGATAGTTTTGATGTTTTGATACTTGGTTTGATGTTTGGTTAATGTTTGAACGTGTTTGGTTGATGCCGGATTGATTTCTTGGACTAGTTTGTGTGTTAGCTTGCGTTTGGGTGTCGACCAAGGCCTAAGGAGGCGTTTGGTTAGTCCCTTGTGGCTCGGCCGAATGCTAGAACCCAAGCCGAGACCCTTTTGGTCACGGCGTATTAATTGTAGCTTATTTGGTTATGCTTGTTTCGTGTTAGTTGTGCTTATTTAGTTATGGGAACGTTTGGTAAGTGGCATAGATTAATATTTGAGGATGCCGAAATATATTGTTGTGGTTAAAATTGTTGAAATGGTATAAAATTTAGACGNTATATATATGTGAAAACATATGTATATATATTCACTTATATAATAAATAGGTAACGTAATAAATAAAATAATAACGTAACGATAACTATTAACTATTAAGTTAGATTAATATTTATCGGAACCTTATTAATTAAATATATAACGAATTCATATTACGAGTTAATAACGGAAAGTCTTTAAAAAGGAATCCTTATGGGTTCAAAACACAAAAGTGATGTTCGACGTGAATTATTAAATATATATTTTTTTTTTGGTAAAAGGGATCTTCCACCCTGGTAAAATAAAATTATTAAATATTCGAGCACACGCTAAGCAAGTCCAAAGCTTATTATTTCTTTGGTAACGAATATTTAACCCTATTTTGAGTAAGTCTCGGATTTATTTATCGATGACGGGTCTTTAATATCGTTGTTGGACCTATTGGACTGACGAGCCCAATAGGAGCCCAATAAGGTTATTAAGGGGCCATGTTGACGAAAAATGCATCCTACGACTAATGATATAACTTAAGGGCTAATAAGTAAGTCGACAAATGGTTGGACTTATTGAGTTGACGAATTTAATAAGCCGTCACCATTTATGCGATGACTTATCGATCCATAAGGTCATATCATTTGACTTGGACCTTTTGCGTGCTATTTGATAGTTTTCTACATGCTTTAAATGCTACTACGTGTTATGTGGATTATTTGGCTTTTGTGATATATGTCGTCGAGAGGATTATATTTTGGATATGCGTATGTGATATGATTGAATGATTTATTTGGCGTGAGTTCATTGAGTCGAGACTTTGTCTCTAGTACCCATACCAAACGATACCGAACAATACCAAGCGATGACTAACACTTTTCAAAGAATATTTCTTTTGGAAAAATAGACGAAAACTACTCGGGAATTAAGGGAAGTAATTGATTTTCGAGAAAGTTATATATTAAGTGAGTTCTATATATATGTAGGTCGTGCCGAGTCATAGTTGCTGTGAAGTCTTAGCCTTGCTTTCTTTTGCTATTTACGTATCTATCTTGATTTCTGCTTACGACATTCGAGGTGAGTTTCATAGCCCCACTTTTACTCGCATTTTAATGGTTTTTTCTAAATTTGGGGGAGAATACATGCTGCTGTTTTTCTTGGAACTGCTATTATTTCGTTTTGCTATTGTGTAGACTAGTTTTAGGATAGACAAAAGTAGACGTTGACCTAGAACTAGGGCGCTTAGACCCTAGTTGGAATAAACTCTGCTGCGGCCTAGTTTGGGGCAGCATTGGGTGGCTCCTTGCTGTAGCCCGACTAGTGACCGTTGGGGGGCCCACTCACTATGACCATTCATACTTATTTGAGGTGATAAACTATTGATGCTTTGCGTGATGATTGTTATGATGTCTATGCCTACTCTAGTTACACATAGCGCTAAAATCCTTCAGGTCCCGTATGATTTTACTTTAAACCTATGAACTCACCAGCGAAAGCTGGCCTTTTTAAGCATGTATTTCTCAGGTAAGTAGAAGTCTTGCTTTCACTACTTGGACATCGGTTATGCTGCTTGGATCTTGGCTTGGTTTGAGACATCGATGGAACTCTGATATTTCTTTTAAGACCTGCTATATTTTAATTATCTATTTGGGCTTACCTATCTAAAACCCATGGATTTATGTAAACTATAACTTTTGTTGACTTTGGTTTACATTGTTATCTATGCTATCTCGTTATCTATACTTGTGATGGTATCAATTCACGTAGCACCTCGAAAGCTTGTAAGTCTTCCGCTGTACGAATTCTGGGGGTGTTACACCCCTCGTGCTATCATAAGCGATCGTGGTACACACTTTTGTAATGATCAATTCGCCAAAGTTATGCTTAAATATGGTGTTACCCATCGTCTTTCTGCCGCCTATCATCCACAAACTAGCGGTCAAGTAGAGGTTTCCAATCAAGGTCTTAAACGTATTCTAGAAAACCGTATGTGAACACCGAAACTCATGGGCCGACAAATTAGATGATGCACTATGGGCTTTCCGCACCGCCTACAAAACTCCAATCGGTTGCACTCCTTATAAGTTGGTGTATGAAAAAGCATTTCATCTCCCATCGAGCTCGAGCACAAAGCCTACTGGGCCTTAAAGCATTGAAATTTTGACCTCAAGACCGCGGGAGATCATAGAAAAATCCAATTGAATGAATTAAACGAGCTTAGAGATCAAGCTTACGAAAATTCTTTAATCTACAAAGAGAAAACTAAACGTATTCTTTAAATTTACATTTTAAACCCTTAGGAATTTAGTTTTTGCTATTAGGACTTAGGATTTCCGTAGTTTCCTTAGTTTTCCCGAGATTAGCTCGGGAATTTAGGATTTTAATCATGTTTTTCGTTCAGGTTTTTATTTACGTGTTTTTACGTGCTTTTAATTGTTTTTAATTGTTCTTATTTATAGTAATTTAGGATTCCCCTAGCCTGCACAATTCACTTCACGAATCACGAACACGAACCAATGAACCAAGTTTCAGTCTTCGTTGGGATTACGACCCGGGGATACATATTTACCGGTGCTATCCTCGGATATTATTGGATTATATATATATATACACACACACACACACAATCACTTACTTTGGCTATCAAAAGTCAAAACATATTACTTCTTATAGGTAGGGTTCTTCTTCCATTCTTTTTTTTTTCTTTTTTTTTTTCTTTTGTAACTATATTTTCTATGGTGGCAAAAATCCAATCACAATATAATAGTTATTGATATGAAAAGAAACACATTATAGTGATTTTAGTTTTTTTTTGGCAAAGTATAGTGATTAAATTAGAAAAACAAATGTAGATATTTAAACACGTTTGATATATCACTTGTGATATATAACACTAATATGTAAGTTCAAACACTAAAATGTTATCGTAAAATAGCATAAGTATTTGTATACAATTCTAAAAGATTCACCATTTTTTGCATCTATGCCAATATCTTATGTCTTCGAATATAAAATATAATGTTATATCACATGTCATATGTCAAGCGTGTTCGAATATAACAAAAAAAATCACATATTTTTCGAATTTCTATGAATAAATTGTAACGATTTAAAAGTTCAGAAATTATATGGGATATATGGTCAGAAAGCTAATAATTTGAATTTTTAAATGCAAAAAACGGTGAATCATTTGGAGTTCTACACAAGCACTTATGTTAATTTTAAACCAGCATGTTAGGTGTTCAAAATTAAAAATTAGTGTTATATCACAAGTGATATATCAAACAAAATGTTGCACCAAGAAAAAAAAATTGTCGAAAGTGCCCTTGTCTTAAAAGATAGTTAATTGCTCGTCACAATTATGTAATTTTTTTAGGTTAACGGTTTTTGAGATATTTAATATTTTAAAATGAGAGGTGAAAGTGGGTTTTAATTAAAATAATAAGGTTTGTCCAGATTTACACTTTAGGCCCCTCCATGTGTTTCTTTCTATAATCTTGTCTTTTAGATCTAATGATTTGTATGGTCCAGATTTGTCCCTCAGTATGTAGGAGATTATGGGAATGTGAAATGATAAAATGAAATGTTACATCTTTTGACTATTTAATATACTAGACGAGTACCCGTCCATAGCAACGGATTTTATAGCGGCAGATAGTTGTAGTGATAAAAAAATGTTTATGGGTTATAAAAGAAAAATAACCCGGTTCGACCCGGATTTCCACCGGCTGAACGGGTCTCGGTCGAAAAAGCGGGTCGAATTAAACCGGTTTTTATATTTTCAAAACCTTATTAGACATGCCGGGTTTGAAGTGACCCGGATCAACCCAGTTTTCGTGATATGTATATACTTTTTTTTGTATCATTCCAAATATATATATTTGTGGAAGACTGAGTTGACCCGGTGGTCGAACCGGTAACCCGGTGACCCGACCGGTTCAATTAGAGACCCGGTTTTTAAAACATTGATTAAACACTAACACTATTTAAATTAAATGAAAATCAGATAGGGTATAAACGAAAATAATAATTAAATTTTATGGTTTCTATAAATAGTTAGACGTAATTTTTTTTACTTTTTCAAGTATAGATAAATGTCTTGTTCTAATTTATTTGCTTAGTTTATTATTATTGTATGCTATATTATGATATATGTCCTCGTGTTATAATCTAAGTCATGAAGTACGTTTCATGCCTTCAACCAGCATATGGACGATCATTTTATTGAGAACAATCTATAACACTCCGAAATCCCACTTTAAGTATCTGTTTGGATAAGTCTGCTAAAAGAGAAAACTACTTTCACAAATAAATAAGTACATCATTAATAAATCAAAATCACTAACAATTTAAGTCACATTAGTAAGAAGTTCAAATAGGCAATCAAACTGCTTATTTAGAAGACGAATAAGTTTTATAACAAATATTAACAACTCTACAAATAAACCATACATTCCGGCGACCACAAATGCTTCAGCGGCGGCGGAAACAATGTTTGTCATGAGATATCAGCAACGACAACAAGATATTCGACGGCAGCGGCTACTGTTTTGACGAGTCAGCGGCGGCGGCTTGTGGCATCTACAACAAAAAAATGCATTTTTTTTAGATCTGTTATGAAAAAACTCATCTCTACACAAACACACTTGATAAAAACTTCAAAACTTTAGATCCTCTAATAAAACCATCAAAATACCTCAAAACCATTCAAGAAAACGCAAGCGAACGGCAACGGCGGCTATAGTTCCAGCGAGTAAGAGACGAAGACGGCGGCAGCATGTGGTGGCTACAACAAGAAAAAAACGCAATTTTTTTAGATAAATTACAAAAAAAAACTTAGATCTACACAAACACACCTAAGAAAATTTCAAAATTTTAGATCTACTAATAAACCCTTCAAAATACCTCGATGGTGACGTTGTGGACGTGCGGGTTTGAAGGAGGTTGGGTTTCGATGGTGGTGGTTTGGTTCGGTGGAGCTGTGGTTCGGCCGAGTTGATGTCCGGAGGGGGTGAGGTCCGACTGAGGAGGAGGTCTGGCGGAGGAAAAGTTTGGTGGTGGTGGTGGGAGTTGAGTGGATTTTGTTAGACTAGTGCTAATGGCAACACCATTTTCACAAAAGCAACCTCGCCACGTCAGCTTTCTCTCTGCACAACTCCACCCAACCACAATTAGCTAGTGATGACCACAAAAGCAATTTTTTTTAATTCCCAATATTAAATCCCATTTACTCCCCAAAGTTGCATTTTTCTTCTAAATTAAAATTTCATTTATATGAAGTCCAACGTGTATAAACTTAACTATCTTTGAAGCAATATGAAATGTGTAAATTGATGGGCTTGGAAATATGGGTTTTACTACCATAAGTTTTAGAACTTGGGCCTATTACTAACATAAAGAAATCAACAAACCTACACTTTCAAAGTTTCTGCGCCTCTTTCTTCTTCCTCAAAACAAGAGAAACATAGAAGATGGTTTATTTCATCTATTTCTTTCATTTTTTTAAAAACCAAGGGCAAACAATAAAAAAAAATGGGGTTGCATGTGTAATTCTTTCGGTTGCTTAAGCAATCAAAACATTTGTTTCGTTGCCAAGCGACGCGTTGCATGGGTTGGAGCTAATGGGGGAGGCGCATCGTTTGGGGTGCGTTGGGTTGTCTCTCGACGCCCATTAGCATCAGTCTTATATGAGACTTCTATGTGTTTGCTCTTTCTACGTTTAAAATTAAGGTCTTTTAATTTCCACTTAATACTTTCCGTTCATTTATAAGTAGTTAAGATTTCAATCAATACTTTCCATTTAGGGCACGTTTGGTTGCAGGTGGGTTTAAGATTATGATTAGGATTAGGTTTAGGATTTGGATTTTGATTTGGATTTATGTTAAGATTTGATATTACTAATAAAGTAAAAAGACATAATAAATTTAATTATTATTAGTTGTACTAACTGATATAAGATTTAATATTACAATTAGTACATATGAAAAGAATTACAAATATATATATATATTATGTGGTGGAGATAACTACATGACCCACCTATATAGAAAAAGGACGAAGAAAATAGAGTTTGCTTTTATAATACTACCATTTTCTCCTCGATTTATAGATGCGGCATATTAAGGTGTGAGTCCAATGCCAGAGACCCATTAAAATCAACCAAACAATCATTTTTTACCATCATCCCTTGGACCCACATGAAACTCCATCAACCAAACACACGCTTAATCACCATTGACCAGACATTCATCGAAAGTATTCATTGACAAGGGCAAAATGGGCATTGACCCAAAATTCAGTTTTCCACTTTTCACTTGACCATTTTTACATTACTAAACGAGTACCCGTGCATAGCAATGAGATTTTATAGCGACAGATATTTTATTATAAAAAAAAGTTTATAAGTTATAAACGAAAAATAATAAAAGCTTGAAGATTTTGAAATTAAATATAATGTTTTGAAACCCGGTTCGACCCGGGAGGTTCAACCGGTTGAACCATTCCGGTCGAAAAATGGGTCGATTTAAATCGGGTCAACTTGCTAGGTTTCGTCGAAAACGGGTCAAATTAAACCGGGTCAACCCGTCGGGTTTGAAGCGTCCCGAGTCAACCGGGTTTGTGATTTGTATTAATAGTTTTCTTTTGAAATATATGTTTTCAACATTTCCTTTTTTAGTTTCAACTTATCACTTTTCAGTTTTTCCTTCGGCTACCCTGTGACGATTAACCGGATACATAGATCTCGATGAGGCCTGATTCACCGGTTTGTTTCGGTTTCAGCAGGTCCTCTCTGGTTCGTTTTCGGATGGTTTTTATTGGTTAGCCGAACCGGTAGCGACACCTGTTCCCGGTTGAACCCGTTGGTCTCGTCCAGTTTTCAAAACTACATGTACAATTAACTTGTTAAGTTATATGAAGCTTTGTGTGTTTTATTAATTTGTATAATGTGTATAATAACATGTACTTTTCATTTTAGAGTGTTTAAAAATAACATTAATTAGTGTGTTTAATTATTTCATATGGATTATTGTAGCTTATTTAAAATGTAAATTATGAAAATTTTATTGTACTTTTTAGTAAGTATTGCTTTAATTGTTAGATATGTTTTTAATTGTTTTTANTAAAAGCAACCTCGCCACGTCAGCTTTCTCTCTGCACAACTCCACCCAACCACAATTAGCTAGTGGTGACCACAAAAGCAATTTTTTTTTAATTCCCAATATTAAATCCCATTTACTCCCCAAAGTTGCATTTTTCTTCTAAATAAAAATTTTATTTATATGAAGTCCAACGTGTATAAACTTAACTATCTTTGAAGCAATATGAAATGTGTAAATTGATGGGCTTGGAAATATGGGTTTTACTACCATAAGTTTTAGAACTTGGGCCTATTACTAACTTAAAGAAATCAACAAACCTACACTTTCAAAGTTTATGCGCCTCTTTCTTCTTCCTCAAAACAAGAGAAACATAGAAGATGGTTTATTTCATCTATTTCTTTCATTTTTTTAAAAACCAAGGGCAAACAATCAAAAAAATGGGGTTGCATGTGTAATTCTTTCGGTTGCTTAAGCAATCAAAACATTTGTTTCGTTGCCAAGCGACGCGTTGCATGGGTTGGAGCTAATGGGGGAGGCGCATCGTTTGGGGTGCGTTGGGTTGTCTCTCGACGCCCATTAGCATCAGTCTTATATGAGACTTCCGTGTGTTTGCTCTTTCTACGTTTAAAATAAAGGTCTTTTAATTTCCACTTAATACTTTCCGTTCATTTATAAGTAGTTAAGATTTCAATCAATACTTTCCATTTAGGGCACGTTTGGTTGCAGGTGGGTTTAAGATTATGATTAGGATTAGGTTTAGGAATTGGATTTTGATTTGGATTTAGGTTAAGATTTGATATTACTAATAAAGTAAAAAGACATAATAAATTTAATTATTATTAGTTGTACTAACTGATATAAGACTTAATATTACAATTAGTACATATGAAAAGAATTACAAATATATATATATATATATATATATATATATATATATATATATATATATATATATATATATATATATATATATATATATATATATATATATATATATATATATATATATATATATATATTATGTGGTGGAGATAACTACATGACCCACCTATATAGAAAAAGGACAAAAGAAAATAGAGTTTGCTTTTATAATACTACCATTTTCTCCTCGATTTATAGATGCGGCATATTAAGGTGTGAGTCCAATGCCAGAGACCCATTAAAATCAACCAAACAATCATTTTTTACCATCATCCCTTGGACCCACATGAAACTCCATCAACCAAACACACGCTTAATCACCATTGACCACACATTCATCGAAAGTATTCATTGACAAGGGCAAAATGGGCATTGACCCAAAATTCAGTTTTCCACTTTTCACTTGACCATTTTTACATTACTAAACGAGTACCCGTGCATAGCAACGAGATTTTATAGCGACAGATATTTTATTATAAAAAAAAATTATAAGTTATAAACGAAAAATAATAAAAGTTTGAAGATTTTGAAATTAAACATAATGTTTTGAAACCCGGTTCGACCCGGGAGGTTCAACCGGTTGAACCATTCCGGTCGAAAAATGGGTCAATTTAAATCGGGTCAACTTGCTAGGTTTCGTCAAAAACGGGTCAAATTAAACCGGGTCAACCCGTCGGGTTTGAAGCGTCCCGAGTCAACCGGGTTTGTGATTTGTATTAATAGTTTTCTTTTGAAATATATGTTTTCAACATTTCCTTTTTTAGTTTCAACTTATCACTTTTCAGTTTTTCCTTCGGGTACCCTGTGACGATTAACCGGATACATAGATCTCGATGAGGCCTGATTCACCGGGTTGTTTCGGTTTCAGCAGGTCCTCTCTGGTTCGTTTTCGGATGGTTTTTATTGGTTAGCCGAACCGGTAGCGACACCTGTTCCCGGTTGAACCCGTTGGTCTCGTCCAGTTTTCAAAACTACATGTACAATTAACTTGTTAAGTTATATAAAGTTTTGTGTGTTTTATTAATTTGTATAATGTGTATAATAACATGTACTTTTCATTTTAGAGTGTTTAAAAATAACATTAATTAGTGTGTTTAATTATTTCATATGGATTATTGTAGCTTATTTAAATTGTAAATTATGAAAATTTTATTGTACTTTTTAGTAAGTATTGCTTTAATTGTTAGATATATTTTTAATTGTTTGATATATATATATATATATATGTGTGTGTGTGTGTGTGTGTGTGTGTGTGCGCGCGCGCGCGCGCGTGTGTGATCACTTACTTTGGCTATCAAAAGTCAAAACATATTACTTCTTATAGGTAGGGTTCTTCTTCCATTCTTTTTTTTTCTTTTTTTTTCTTTTTTTTATTTTTATTTTTATTTATTTTTATTTTTTTTTGTAACTATATTTTCTATGGTGGCAAAAATCCAATCACAATATAATAGTTATTGATATGAAAAGAAACACATTATAGTGATTTTAGTTTTTTTTTGGCAAAGTATAGTGATTAAATTAGAAAAACAAATGTAGATATTTAAACACGTTTGATATATCACTTGTGATATATAACACTAATATGTAAGTTCAAACACTAAAATGTTATCGTAAAATAGCATAAGTATTTGTATACAATTCTAAAAGATTCACCATTTCATTTTAGAGTGTTTAAAAATAACATTAATTAGTGTGTTTAATTATTTCATATGGATTATTGAAGCTTATTTAAATTGTAAATTATGAAAATTTTATTGTACTTTTTAGTAAGTATTGCTTTAATTGTTAGATATGTTTTTTAATTGTTTGTACAATGTGAATAAATCATTGTACTTTTAAGTAATGTGGTATTTTAATAAGAGTATTAATTACATTATTTTCTTCTACTTGAAAAGTCAACTTTTCACAACTTGTTTTCCTGTACAGGTAGTATAGATAAGTAGTTAAGATATTAATTTATTATTTTATACTTTTTTTAAGCCAAAACCAACCATTAAGTTTAATGCTACACTTCATCTAATTGTTAGTCATTTGTTGAACGGCATTATAAAGAGATGATAGTTTCAACAAAATTTTGTTTGTTTAACTATCCGACTGTGCGTGACACCTCATGGACGCACAACAACGCCTCACTCGCAAGCATCACTCACTTTAAAAACCACTCCAACAAATTAAATAAAAAAGAAACGCTACAATCACATAAGTTTTAATTAAAATAAACAATCATTGCGTGTATTTATTTCTGAGCACTGATTGACATGCCTAATTAGTGTGCCTAATTATATGCCTAATCTTATGTGACATCATTCTATTGGTGATACCAGATGGTCCCACTTCGTCACTAACCAATAAAACACTTCCACATCACTTTAGGCATAAAATTAGGCACACATTTAGGCCCCTCAATCATTTTCCTTTATTTCTCTATAACTTATGTGGATATAGCATTTCTCTTAAATAAAACCCACTATAGGTTGAAAATATGGTTTTGCGAAAACAATTAAATACATGAAATGGGCTCGATTGTGTGGGGTGAAGATTGTACTTTCGTGTTTCTACCAAATATGTATGGGAAATTACACATGCATGTGTGACACACTGTGAAGGATGCTATAGGAAAATATATGATATCAAAGGAGATTACCAATGCCTTGAGAGGAACGTGACCAAAAATATCAGCAATATAAGTGAGAGATAGTGTTAATCTTTTCATTGTCGTTTATAACATGAAATTTCATCAAAACGGAATTATGATTTTATGCACAGAAAATGACCCATACTGGATGACGCCATTTCCATTATTAACACAAAAGAAAGTTGAAGAGATGATTGCTTCAGACAACATCGGAAAGTTGAACAGTGCAAATAACACAATTCTCTACTTCTTGTCAGCAGTACCTGTACACACATGAACTTGGCTCCACCGTCTAATTGTTAGAACGAATCACTGTATTCCTTAAATAGCCAAATTATCGCTATTTGGCCCATATTTCATCAATAATCAGGTATCTGTTGCTTAACAGCATATGAAGTGAGTGATACGTTCCCTATTTTCCATGTTACACCTCTCAACATAATGTACGACTGGTGGTTGATCAAGGATGGTACAGCAATGTGATATGTTCCCTAATTTCCATGTTTCCTTTTGTTTGGAAAGAACGCCCCAAAAACCTTTTTGGGGTAAGCTTTTTTCGGGATGTTATTTAAGTCGGAGTAGCCGCTACAGATATTGCAGCAGATATGGTGAGGAGACCAACTTTTACCCAAAGGTTATAGCATTGCAGCAGAAAATGGATATCGCTTGAGATGGAACTATTAAATTTCATATATCTCTTCTCAGTAAAAAAGAAGTTCGGTAAGAACAAGGATCCCGCACTTGCAGGTGATATTAGAGTTGTGGCTTTTGAACAAACTTTTCACATAATAGTAGGTTACTTTGATCTCAGGACTCAGGATGCCATGGTCTTAACCTTTTGTCTTTAAATCAGTAAGTTACCTATTTTGCTTATTCTCTCCTTTGTGTGTTGGTTACTAAAATGGAACTTATACCTATATGATACACGTCCATAAAGATCAATACCATAGTATATCTTTTACACGATACAGAGCAATGTGCATCATAAATGTAGATAAGAAGTCAGACGGTACAAGTAAACAATGCTGCATATACTATGTGTAAAGGGAAAGACCGTGACCATGAAATTACAGCAAGTATAATAAGTAGGAGTTTAGAACCCAGCTTGCCATTTCTATTTCTGTTCTTTGCACATAGGAAGTAGGTTGGTAGGGACATTGTGCCTAAATTCCTACCCTTTTTTTCCAACTAAAGTATGTTTATGATCACTTTTTGACAAAAAT
The DNA here is from genome assembly GCA_014162995.1 of Artemisia annua. Classification (NCBI taxonomy): domain Eukaryota; kingdom Viridiplantae; phylum Streptophyta; class Magnoliopsida; order Asterales; family Asteraceae; genus Artemisia; species Artemisia annua. The sequence continues at coordinate 154,352 of LBNU01008772.1, forward strand.
GAAAAACTGTTTACAGCTAATGAATGTGAATAACTGAATAACAAAGCCGTAGGTCGTAGGACCAGGAATATATACTTAATCCTGAATCCCAATTAGGACAAAAAAAACAATGAGTGCAAGATGTAACATCCTAAATTCCTAACTCTCAACCAAAGAGAGCAACTTGCAAATAACAGTGATAGAAGATTTGAACACAAGTTGATCTTACAAAAGCACAGAACAGTGTCGTCAAGAGGTACCATAGCTATGTAAGAAAAAAGATTAACCTACTTATTGAGTGATAATATGTTTTCTTAAACGTGTTCACAGTGGTAATGTATCAGTAATTACTTTGTATGTTCTCCACAAGTAATACCGTTATATACCTCATTCGCTTTCTCACATTTACAGCATACTCGAAATCTTGCGATTCTTTTTACACTATCTCTAACCATTGAGATGAGCAAGCTCTTGTTCCTGCGAAACACAGTCACGTGTGTATTAATAAAAGAACCAGAATACAAAGATATGAGGAAACAAATATGTATATACCTAACAACTCATGATCTTTTATTATCTTAAAAGAAAGACATTATGTTACCTTTTTGATACGAGCTTGTTGCCTCTCATCGTCTGATGGTCCTTTCAAATGAAACTGATCTCCGATCCGGCGAACAATAGGAAGTCCAGGAAGCTGATTATAAAGGGAAAAAAATAAATAAATAAATAATAAAAAAAATAAAATAAAGATAGCCAATAGTTTAGCAAGAAGTAATTCAAATGTTAGTAACACGGAATCTATAACTTATTAATCACAAACCATTCGTAATGTATGAAATAGCACTGAATCTGCAGTAGCGAGAATAAGATTTTGCTTGACAAGTTTGCTCCGGATCCTCTGCTCCACACAATCGGAACCACTGATAGCTGGAACATGAGAACACCTAGAAATGCAAGCACAATCTCATTAATATAACCAAGTTCAAATTCATAATATCTGCTATTAGCTGCATATAAATTGTCTGCAGCAAAAGAATTGAAATGGATTTGAGATTTCCCACCCGTCAAACTCTTATAGTTTAGCATAAGTTGTCCTTTGTATCAAGACAACAGTGGATAACATCCCTGCACCATATATACTGCAGGGATCATTTCCCTATTTCTTAATATGCAAGTTTTATATTCTTAACTAAGTGCTTACGTAGCTAGAGTAAATCCACGAGGAAGAACGCCATGGAAGTTGTGTGATGAATGAAGCGAACAACTAATTGACAAAAACATGAAAACAACAATGAGTTTCTAAGCAAAACTACATGCTAACTCAACGTGTTTACGAAAGACTAACCTACCTGGTGATATAGAGCTTCATTTTATCCCCAATGAATTCCTTCAATGAATTAGCCACCAGTGTCTTGGTACCATACTTTGAAAAGCTATCCAGATAAGACTCATCGCATAGAACATTATGTGGAGGACGAATGTCATAGAGCTCCCTAAAAACTCTCATTTTGACACGGTTACGTTTCGCCCTTCTTTTTTTGCCTAGGAGGGCCTAATTAATGAGAAGAATTCATGATCAAGTTAGTTATTCCAGAGACTACTTGTTTTCATTATCAACAAACAGATTGATATCCAACAACTTCAATAAATTATACTATTTGTTAAATCTCATCAAAACTGTGATTCACGGATTCATTCAACAAGAAGCTATATATTTCAAGTACAAAAAGAGCAGCTAAACAGTAATCTAACCACAAATGACTGATAAAAAGTTGCAGTAAATTAACAAATCTCATGTCACTAGTTCAATAAAGTATAATAGTCGATGAAGGTGACGTGTCACTAAGTCAACATATACTTATATCCCTAATTTGACCGCAAAACATACAATAATTCTCTGAATAATTAACAAATTCTAACGTCACTAATACAATATAAACTCTAGTTTAGTGATGATGACGTCATCTAACAAACAAATGAAGTCTGATTTAACGGATCCAAGGTCAATATGACGTCACCACGAGTAATTTATTATACTAGTAATAAAACACAAAATGCGATCAATTATTAGCAATGGATTAGTGAAGATGACGTCATTAAATTAACAAATACCGAATAGACTCTATTTTAACGACTCCAATGGCGTCACCTTGAAGCAATAAAGTATAACAGAGCACAAACTTGGATCAACTAACAATGTAAACCCTAGTTTAGTGAGGATGACGTCACAAACTCAACAAAATTCCGAATAATCTAACAAATCCGAAGTCAATATGACGTCACTACAAGTAATAAACTATAACAAAACACAGATTTCGATCAATTAACAATACAAACCCTAGTTTAGTGAAGATGACGTCATTAACTCAACAAAATTCCGCTAATTCGAGGTCAATATGACGTCATAAGTGCAATATAATTTATATAATAAAACACGAATTTCGATCAATTAATTCAACAAACATAACATAATAAATAATAAGTGAATGAAATTAAATTGTTGATTGATGATAATGAAGATAGATAGATAGAAAGATCGTACTGATTTCTTCCAAAACAACATGATGACGTAAGCGACAAAAGTGTAGTAGAAGAGAAATGAGCGGCAAAGTGAATACTTTTTTGAACTTGGGGGAAATGAATACTACTTAAAAGTTAAAAGAGGGGAGGTGAATAAAAGGGGGGTCGGTCAAAGCCTCGGTCTTGTATTTCAGTTCGAACCGTCTAGAATTTTTTTTTATTTTTTTTATTTTTTTTTTCCAGTTCAAATAATAATATTAAAAAAATTGAAAAGTCTCGATAGATGATTATCCAACAACCATGTCATGTCAGATATATATATATATATATATACTAGGTAGGCTTTTATGCCGTGCCAAACACAACACATTATAGATAACATTTGACGTCTTTGATTTAAAATTTGATGTTTGGACATGTGGAAAACTAGAAGGGGGGGTTGAATCGTTTTTAGTCCGTTTTAAATTTTATGAAAATAGGTTTAGTTTTCAAAAACTTTCGATTCTAGTTTATGTGACTTCAAGACTAGCACAATATGAACAATGATATGTAAACTAACTAAGCAAGTATATAGTATGTAAATAATGAATGAAAGAGTAGAGTTAGAAAGATGCAAACCACAACACAAGGATTTATAGTGGTTCGGCAACAAGGTCTCATCCCTTGTTCCTACTCCACTCCCCGAGTAGCGTTCTCGAGAGTTTTCTTCACTATGTTAACAAGCTCCCTTTTGGCGGAGAAAACCTTTACACACCACAACGTTGCTTATAGACTTAACGACACTAAGCTAGATGTCGATCACAACACACCACAATCTTGAGCACAACACACCACATCTTGAGCACACCACGACTTGAGCACACCACGACTTGATCTTCTTCACACCACGACACTACTTATATGCACACTTTATGCTAAACTCGACTACTTACAAATACAAAACTTCTATACACAAATATACACAACTTTTATATATACAAACACTACTAAGGTTGTAAGAGTAGGAGTGTTCTTCTTTTGTACTTTGGAAGAGATTGGATGATGAGGGATTAATCACTTGAAACAAGGATTAAGAAATGTAATGATCAAAGGGATTTAGAAAGAGTTTGGAGAGGTTTGGATCTGAAAATTTTCGTGCAAAAGGTGAGGAAAAATACCAGGTTTGAAGTGGTATTTATAGGCAAAATTTTCTGACAGGGGAGCGTGGCCGGTCACCTTAAATAGGGGCCGGTCACGTTAATTTTAAGGTGACCGGCCGTGCAACATTAAGGTTGCCGGCCATCTGAACCTGCCTGAAGATTTTGTCTTTTGTGGGGAAAATTTATTTGGAGAAAAACTAACTAAGATTGGTTAAAAATTTGAATTCTAGTTGTTAGAATATTTAAAACACTTTTCTTTATTTACAAAAATGTTTTTATTAAATATATAATTAGTTTTTATAATTAAATAAATTTTATTTTATTTAATTAAATTCCCCTTTGATCATTAGATGTGTTAATCACTTGTTTATTCATACCTTAAGTGATTATGTTTGGATTAGGTGATATAAACTCATTTAATCACTTGTTTTCGTATTAACTTTACGTTTAATGTTTTTACGTTTTGTGATCATCAAAACAAAGAGATATTGAGAAATATAAATAGCGTTTTTATATCAACAATCTCCCCCTTTTTGATGATTACAAAACCTAAACTCATTAAACCATAAGTTTATACGAAAACAAGTTTTTACGTATGAGTTTATATTACTTCTCCCCCTTTTTGTAAAAATCAAAAAGGTTATCCCGTAATTAATGGAGCTCCCCCTTGTCTTAAGCTCCCCCTCGTTTTGAGGTTATCCCGAGATATGGAGGTTCTTGCAAAAAATATTTAGTAGACAAGCAATACATATATGTATAACATGCAAGAGAATAGAAAAGCATAATCATATTCATTAAGAATAAAAATACAATAAAGTAGCATAAAAAGCTACTAATACATGCAAGACCATACAACAACATATTAAAGAAGAACCAAATATCTAATATGAAGCTCCTCATAAAGCTTCCTCCCAAAATATTTTAATATTAATTTATTAAATAACCACCATGCATGTCTAAACTTGTGGGAGAGATGGTGATAGTGGAGATGGAGATGGTGGAGGAGTGTTTGTTGATGGAGGTGGTGGAGGAGTAGTTATTGTTGATGGTGGAGGAGGTGTGTTTGTTGGTTGTTTATGGAGGTTGAGAGTGTTTGAGGATGATGGATTGGAAGTAAACATGCATGGGATTTATAAAGATGAAAACATGTTTAGAAAGGGTATTAATTTGAACTTGAAAGGTTTTATTCCAAAATCAGTTTAGTTTGATAGAGAAATGGTAGCTGAGACTAGCAAAAAGAAGTCACAAGATGCAAAAGAAAACAGTAAAAATCACTGTATAAGGGCCGGTACCCTTAATTCTAGGCCGGTACCCTTAAAATTAAGGTTGCCGCCCTTATGAATTAAGGGTGCCGCCCATCTGACGAAAAATTTTGAAAATTTTTAGAAATTTTTCTGAAAAGTTGGTATTTTCTTGTTTNTTTTTTTTTTTTGCAGCAAACTTTATTTGGAATTTCATATTAGTTTTTGGTTCATTGGAAAGCATGCATGCAACATATATAAACATAAATATATAAGTATAAGCTAAGCAATTAAGCATGCAATCAAATAAAATTAGCATAAAACTAGGGAGGTTATATAATCAACTATCAAAGTATCATCCAAGGAAAAGATAATTACTGCTAATCAAGTTAGAAAACAATTATCCAAATAATAGCACATAAATGACAAACACCAAAATAAAATCTTCTACTATCTCTTCTTCCTCCCAAACATGTTCTTGAGCGTCTTGCCGATTGCTTTGAATCCTCCTTGCATTTCTTATGCATGCTTCTTTGTCGATGAAGAATTTCCTTTTGAGTTGCATGAAGGCTTTCGGTAGTAGGAGGAGGTGATGGAGATTGAGATTCGGGAAAGACGATATCCTCTAGATTTTCCTCGTAGATAGTAAAGGGAGAGGTACTAGCTCGTGGAGCTTCTTCCTCAGTCTCGTCATCGTCCTCTTGATTTGAGGATGAGCCATGATAGCTATGACGACGAGACTTCCCTTTATCACTACGGGGTCGTCTAGTGGGTTTAAGAGTGAGAGGACGAAGGACAGGATAGATGGCCTCGTATATACTTTCGTCAAGATCTTGATATGTTTCAATCAAGTAACGATAGAGACGAGTGAGAAACATGCCATACGGAAGATTCGCTTTTGGTGTCCTCCTTGCACACTCGATTCTTTTGATAAAGAAATAAGCCAAATTGTATTGATGCTCGACACTAATACAATATAACATGTGCGCAAGGCACGCCGGGAGATGGTCCTGGTGGCCTCCGGTACCGAACGCATTCTCGCGAATGAGTTCTTCCCAGCGCCTCATGGCGGGGTTTAATTCTATCAAAAGAATTTGGTTTGCAAAGATTGACACATTGCGAGATTTGATTTTTCGGGTGGTAGTTTCACGTTCCAACCCGAGGACTTGACGAATATCGTCAGGAGTAGGAATTTCAGAAAGATAGGGACCATCAGTCGGTCGACACCGTTCAAGGGAATAAAGATCCCATTCATTGGTGAATACCGCTTGACCCCGGAAAGGAATGCCAAGAATTTTGGCGAAGTTTTCGAGTGAGAGTGTAATGAATCGATGTTGGATCATGAAGGAGATGAGAAGAGTGCCATCATTATCGGTTTGAACCGTAACTTGGCTATAGAAGTCGGCAATGAATCGAGGATGAATGGGTTCGTATATTTCGAAAAGACAATTGAAGTTGATGGAAGAAAATAAAGGTGTGATAAAGTCGGATTGAGCATAAGCACCATCTACTACTCGACCCTCGTGGATATTTCTATCCTCGATTTGCTTGTAGAAATGGGCTATAGCGGAAGAAGTAGTGGGAAGTTGAGAGACTTTAGGCATATATTTTCGGTAAGAGCAAGATCATCACCTTTAGGCATCTTTACCTATCCATGATAACAACAAATAAAAATTACTACAAGTAAAAAAAAATAAAAATAATATGTATGCATTATTTTTGACATATGTAGGAACATAAACAAACTTCGACTCTAAGACCTTAATCCTAAGAAGTTGTTTACTATGTTCCACATTTTTATTTATAACTCGTTCTAGATATATTTTATGATGCTAAATGAGTAGTTATGGACTAATCCAAACGCCCCTTTTGACATCTTAATATATCGCGAAATTGAGCTAGATGTACATTGCTTGTATAACTAGCCATTTCTTGCGAGTTTCTTATGCATGTGACTTGTTTGTAAAAGTTGGTTTATATTTTGTTGTGAAAAACTCGTTTTTCTAACTAAACCAAACGCTTCCTTATCTAGACACCATATTACTAAATTATCAATATACATATGAATTATGCATCTTGATAACTTCTAGTTTCACGTTTAATGTTTCTAGACTTGACCATATTGAATAAGTATTGTAACTAGTTTATTTTGACGTCATTTGGACTTAATCCAAACACCCTCTTATCGTATATAAAATAATTTTTACTTTGACGAAAAAAAATATTTTTACATGTTACAAGAGTTGTGAAAACATAATGTGATTAGTTTTATCAAGTTTTTATATCTTTAATCAACAATGTATTTAAGAAAATTTTGAAAATGGATTGTTTGAAATTTCTCAAAATTTTGAAAATGGACTTAATCCAAACACCCTCTTATCGTATATAAAATAATTTTACTTTGACGAAAAAAAATATTTTACATGTTACAAGAGTTGTGAAAACATAATGTGATTAGTTTTATCAAGTTTTTATATCTTTAATCAACAATGTATTTAAGAAAATTTTGAAAATGGATTGTTTGAAATTTCTCAAAAATTTTCGACAAGGAGGTTTGTGATTATTAGTTTTAGGTGTAAATTATGTATCCTAATCCTAAGGGAAGCATTTAGTTATGTTATTCCTAATCCTAATTCAAAAGAAAAGCAATTTTGGAAAATTATGAATAACATGCATAATCATGAATGTGACCAAATTAGATGAAATTAGACCAAATGTGTTATGAAAAACTTACAAAATATGTTGTTAATCAAGTTGGTAAAGAAAGCCCTTTGGGAAATGATCTTGGATTGATGATTTGGAAGTTGGTTTTTGAGGTTTTTGGGTTTTAGGTCGAGTTACAGCAGCAGCAAGGGAAAGAGGGAAGAACAAATGGAGTGTTTGGCAAAAGGAAAAGAAGGAAAATCAAGTTTGGAAGTATCAGATGGCCGGTCACCTTAAACATTAAGGTGACCGCCCACTTTTGTATGCCGGTACCCTTAATTTTAAGGGTACCGCCCTCCCAGGGTGATTTTTGGCGATTTTTGTGGCATTGTTTCTCAAGAAAAATGATCAAGAAAGTATATATAATTATATTAGATTTATATTTAATCGAAAATACGTTGAAAGGTTTACGCACGAGTGAAATTACTTGACACTTTCATTTGGCATTTCGTCAAATGAAAATACTTGATAACTTTGGATAAAGTTAGTCAAGCCGTCAAGAGGACGAGAGATGTTTGTGGTATATATATATATATATATCATATATATATATTATATATATATATATATATATATATATATATTATATATATATATATATATATATATATATATATTATATATATTATATAATATATATATATATATATATATATAATATGGGTTTATTAGACGAGAAGTTAAGAGAAAGATATGGCGAAGAAGTGCCCGGGCGCTGTATCATTCATAGATTTTTAGACTCACTTCTCTTCATCAACATGTCTACGTTGAACTTGGAAGTTTACAAAGGCCACGAGGGGGAAAGAAAAGGCTTCGTAAACGAACAATTTCTAGTCTCTAGAAAATCAACAAATGAGTTTTCTAGGTTATAAAGTCCTATATATATAACTAGGTTATATATTGTATATATATATATGTATAGAATAGAATGTGATGTATATTGTATAGACTAGATATAGCGTATGACCTATTATATATATTATATACTATATATTTATATATATATGATATATATATAGTATAGTATATATATATCATATAATATATATATATATATAATATATATACTACTATATAGTTAAGTATATACTATTAACTATATACCACCAAGGATTAGTAGGAACCAAGAAATATTATAAGCTAAGCAAGAATAAACACAACTAATCTACATTAAACTAATCATGCAAACTAGATGAGAAGATAAAAGGAAATGTGCACCTTGTAGTCTTCAAAGAGCTATTCTTCAATATCTTCAACGGATCAAATGATCTTGATGGAACAAGAGATTAATCCAAGCTTGTGCGAAAGAGCATCTACGTTGGTCCCCATTGTCTCATTTGGCCGAAGTTGCTTGGCCCGTACATGTTGTGTAATTGGCTTGGATGTATGTATGGTGGAAGTATTCCCCAAGGGTTGAAGTTCCACATTTGATGATTGTTTTGATAGTTTCTTTTATTTTGATTTATTTTAGATTGTGGAGTTTTAGGTCTAGGATGAGGACTAGTTGGTTTTCTAGTTGGAGTTTTAGATCTTATTTTTGGTTTGAAAGGTTCGGCATTAGATTTTAACGATGATTTGTAAAATGTTTTGACCTCATCATCACTTGCTATGGGTATTAGCTTATCTTTTAAAAGTATAAACCTAGGTTTTGTTTTACTAGTTTCATTTTTAAACTTAACGTTTTTAGCTTCACTAGTTTTATTTTCAAAATCAACGTTTTTAGCTTTACTAGTTTCATTTTCAATTTTAACATTTTTAGTATTACTAGTAGATGCTTCATTTAAATTATAACCTAAGCCGGTTTTATCTCCATATAATCTTTGTGCACAAATTATTTTCCTAAGTGATGTACTACTATTTTCAAGTTTCTCTATTCTAATGATTTCATCTTTTAGTAGTTCATTTTCGTTTTTAACGTCTAAGCAATTTTTACACTCAAGACTCTCTTTTCCTTTTTCTAAATTACTTAATTTAATTTTAAGTTCTAATATTTCATCTTTTAGTTGATTATTGGTTTGTTTTAAAAATTTATTTTTAGTTATTACCTTATGTCCTATTTTGCATAATTTCCTATATTCATTTTCTAGTTCATTGTCATTTAACGATAGATTTTCATCACTATAGTATTCGGTTTCGGAACTTACCTCGTTTGATGTTCCCTCCATGAGACAATTCTCCTCTTTGGTTGTCTCTTTTTCTTCATTGTCACTATCACTCCATGCTCCTCCTATAAACGCCTTGTAATTTTGACTTCTTGACATCTTCGGACATTCTCCAATGAGGTGGTTTGGATCTCCGCACTTGTAGCATTTTCTATCACCCTTGCCATTCTTTTCTTCTTTGTTTCTTTGAAGAGTTTTTCTATCGTCATATGGTTGTCTAACGAATCTTCCTCTTCTTTTAAAAAATATCTTGAAATCTCTTACGGCCATGGCATACTCTTCGTCATCACTTTCGGAGGTCGTGCATTCATCATCGCTAGCATCCTTCTTGGCCTTCAATGCGATCGACTTGCTAGACTCCTTTCTTCCTTTCACCATTTCGGAATCATTTTTGATTATCACTTCATACACCTTCAAGTTTCCAAGTAGAGTTGACAAATTCTTGGATTCCTCAATAGCCGTAACCTTCGCGCGCCACTTCGGATGTAGAGCCCTAAGAAATTTCCTTACAAAATTCTTGCTAGAAAAGTTCTCATCAAGTGCTTTTAAACTTGTGATGATGGTGTTAAATCTAGCAAAAGCATTATCAACAGATTCCTCTTCCGAAATCGTAAATTGTTCATATTGTTGTACAAGTAGATCTATTTTATTATCTTTGACTTGACTATTACCTTGGTGAGTGATTATTAAAGAGTTCCAAATTTCTTTGGCGGTATTGCACATAAAAATTCTTTCATATTCTTTGCGCGGCAACGCATTATAAATTACCATTTTAGCTTCGTTATTTTTAGAAAGTTTCTTTTTCAACTCATCACTTTGTTTTTTAAAAGGTACGATTTCATCTCTTTTAGTTTCCAAATTTTGTTGTATAGGTAGAAAATCACCATTAGTATTAACATGCCAAAGATCTAGATCTTTTGACTTCACATAAGTTTCGAATCGATTTTTCCAATATAAAAATCCATCACTTTCAAATAATGGTGGCCTTTGCATGGATTGTCCTTCTAAATATTTTTCCCCTTCCATAGATCGGTTCAAGTTTTAAAATACAATATATTTTAAAAATCTTGTTTGACCTGGCTCTTGATACCAATTGTGGAAAACTAGAAGGGGGGTTGAATAGTTTTTAGTCCGTTTTAAATTTTATGAAAATAGGTTTAGTTTTCAAAAACTTTCGATTCTAGTTTATGTGACTTCAAGACTAGCACAATATGAACAATGATATGTAAACTAACTAAGCAAGTATATAGTATGTAAATAATGAATGAAAGATTAGAGTTAGAAAGATGCAAACCACAACACGAGGATTTATAGTGGTTCGGCAACAAGGTCTCCTCCCTTGTTCCTACTCCACTCCCCGAGTAGCGTTCTCGAGAGTTTTCTTCACTATGTTAACAAGCTCCCTTTTGGCGGAGAAAACCTTTACACACCACAACGTTGCTTATAGACTTAACGACACTAAGCTAGATGTCGATCACAACACACCACAATCTTGAGCACAACACACCACGTCTTGAGCACACCACGACTTGAGCACACCACGACTTGATCTTCTTCACACCACGACACTACTTATATGCACACTTTATGCTAAACACGACTACTTACAAATACACAACTTCTATACACAAATGTACACAACTTTTATATATACAAACACTACTAAGGTTGTAAGAGTAGGAGTGTTCTTCTTTTGCACTTTTGAAGAGATTGGATGATGAGGGATTAATCACTTGAAACAAGGATTAAGAAATGTAATGATCAAAGGGATTTAGAAAGAGTTTGGAGAGGTTTGGATCTGAAAATTTTCGTGCAAAAGGTGAGGAAAAATACCAGGTTTGAAGTGGTATTTATAGGCAAAATTTTCTGACAGGGGAGCGTGGCCGGTCACCTTAAATAGGGGCCGGTCACGTTAATTTTAAGGTGACCGGCCGTGCAACATTAAGGTTGCCGGCCATCTGAACCTGCCTGAAAATTTTGTCTTTTGTGGGGAAAATTTATTTGGAGAAAAACTAACTAAGATTGGTTAAAAATTTGAATTCTAGTTGTTAGAATATTTAAAACACTTTTCTTTATTTCCAAAAATGTTTTTATTAAATATATAATTAGTTTTTATAATTAAATAAATTTTATGGTATTTAATTAAATTCCCCTTTGATCATTAGATGTGTTAATCACTTGTTTATTCATACCTTAAGTGATTATGTTTGGATTAGGTGATATAAACTCATTTAATCACTTGTTTTCGTATTAACTTTACGTTTAATGTTTTTACATTTTGTGATCATCAAAACAAAGAGATATTGAGAAATATAAATAGCGTTTTTATATCAACAGGACATGTGATATTTTTGCAATTTTCTGGAAACCATTTGCCCCAACATCATAGGCAATCATGTTACTATAATCCATTCGTGACAACATCATTGACGATCATATCACCCCACTTCTTGTTTCCAGATAAATGTGTGTAATATATTAACTTTCGAGTTATTGTTGTTGGTCCTAAAATTTCCATTTAACCAATATCTTTATATGCGTGTCGTATTTAACTCTGTAACTGTTTGCATTGCATAACGTCTAGAATAGTTATTTCTAATGAATAAATAAATAAATAATAATAAACATCTCAATAACCTCGCATCATTAACCTGACATATGACCTAAAACCCTACATACAAATATAAACCACACAATGACAGTTGACAACCACTACCTATATGTGAAAAATATAATTTTCATATATCATAGTGGCCACCAAAGTCACTTGTAGACAAAATAAAAACAATCTCTGACACATTGAAACCATTTCTTAAACATACTAAGCTTTCAGTCGCCTAAAACTTTCAGTCACAAGCCCAATATCATACCCATAGAATCACACATATTTGCAGTAGAACACTATCCCAGAATTTGCTGCAGATACAATACTCACAGTAGCCGGAAATTTAACTGTCACATAAACTGATGTAGAATGAAAAACTCACTGTAGCCGAATAAATCTAATGTAGAATAAGGAACTCACTGCAACCGGATGCTTATAGGGTCTCTCAACCAATGTTGCCAATCTATCGCTTGATATTTCTTTGATCTTCGTGTAATCCACTCGTAGCTTTTTAATTGAATATCTTGAAAAATCTTGTTAGTACTTGTAATCTTGTTGCCAAACACACGTGTATTTCTTTCTTTCCATATAAAGTATCCGACAGTCCATATAACCGATTGCCAAACACGAGCTAAGAAGATAGGGACATTAACGTGTCCATTTGAAGAAAATAATTCATCCATAGAGAAAGCATTAACGACCCCCACCTTCCACCAGTTAAAGAACTTCTCCCAAACACCCATAGCTAAATGACAAGTGATCAAGCTATGATTACACGTTTCCACAATATCGTTACAACTTGGGCAAAGAACCGAGTCCAAGTCCATACCTCTTCTATCAAGCTCCACACGAACCGGTAGTCTCCCTCTTAACGCCGTCCATACGAATATGTTTACTTTCTTAGGCACCAAATTGTTCCAAAGCATTTCTTGAGCTCCATTATCCAACACAAGAATCTTTTCCTCGATCAAGCTTTGTAACTCTTTAACCGTGAACTTACCATCGTCACCAATCAGCCACTTCCAACGATCCCTGCAATTATTAGACATAACAACATGTTGTAAAGCGTCAAAAAATCATAAAACTCCCTACTTACCCTCCCTCTAATACTTGCCTCTGGACTATCACGGAGGATCTTTTTGGCTATTTGTATAACTTATTTACTGGTATGTGCTTAAACACATACCTTTTCTTGACCAAATTAAGACCAAAAAAGATCAAAAACCCACTAATAAATGCCAAATATATGTTAGCCGAAAAAGAGATGTTAGCCGTTGTTTATGCTTTCGAGAAATTCCGATCATATCTCGTTCTTTCTAAGACCATAGTGTACACCGACCATTCGGCTCTTAAATACCTACTTGCCAAGCGAGATGCTAAACCGCGATTACTCCGCTGGGTTCTCTTTTTACAAGAGTTCGATGTTGAGATTAAAGATAAGAAAGGAGCGGAGAACCTAACTGCCGATCATCTTTCCCGTTAAGAAAATCCCCATCAAAATGATCTCGATAAGAAGGAAATAACCGAGACATTCCCTCTCGAGACACTAGGGATGATTTCTAACGATTCTAGTACCCCATGGTTCGCCGACTTTGCTAATTACCGTACGGGGAATTTCATTCGTAAAGGGATGTCGTCCCAACAAAAGAAGAAATTCTTTAAGGACGTCAAACACTATTTTTGGGACGACCCCTACTTATTCCGAGTCTGTGCCGATCAAGTTATTCGTTGATGCGTTCATGATAAAGAAGCCGCTAGCATTCTCATGTCATGCCACAATGGACCCACCGGGGGACATCATGGTGCCAACTACACCGCTAAAAAAGTTTTCGATTTCGGTTTCTATTGGCCTACTATCTATCGCGACGCACATGAGTTAGTTAAATCTTGTGACTCGTGCCAACGTCAAGGAAAGATCTCTCAAAAAGATGAAATGCCACAAAACGGTATCCAAGTTTGCGAAATCTTTGGCGTATGGGGTATTGATTTCATGGGACCGTTCCCATCTTCTAAAAGAAACAAATATATTCTTGTGGCCGTTGATTACTTGTCCAAATGGGTCGAAGCAAAAGCGCTCCCCACTAATGATGCCCGAGTAATTTTTAAATTCCTAAAAAGTCTATTTGCTAGATTTGGAACCCGTTGTGACAACCGGTAATTTTGGGACCTTTTCTAAATTCACCGCATTATATTTTTATAAACGTGATAATTGAGTTATCGATAATCTATTGAGTTTTGAGAGAATTTCGTGAAAAGTTTGGAGTTTATGAGAAAACGTACATTTCTTTACGTGATATTTAGGCTATATAAGTACTTCGTGTAGGCACTATATGACTTGGCACTAGGAACTCTAACGTGATGCATATTTAATAAATAACGGTTACGGTGATTTCGAGTATTTGATTTAGTTTTATGAGCCGTGAGTGGTAAAAACGGTTTGGAATGGTTATGAATTAAACGGGATGTTTATTTAAACGAGAAAATTTATTTATTTATTTTATAAGCGAGCGGTGAAGTGTTTACTTGATTTATTTAAATAACCGTGTGTGGTGACCGAAGTTTTCTTTTATATAAACCTTACAAATACATGTGTCGGGAGAGATGAAAGAAAAATAATAGTTTTGGGTGTTCCATTTTCACTAGTTTATAAAAATAAAAACTAGAGGGACCAAACCCGCCAAAGACCTAAACTAATAATAATAATAATCTAACCTAACCCTAATTTTATTTCATTTTCATCTTCCCAACTCATCTCTTCTCTCCCTCTCTTTGTCTAGCCGGCCGCCACACCCTCACCAAACCACCACCATCACAACGCCACACCACCACTCCAAAACCACCTTTCCACACCTCCTTAATCACCCACCATCATTTATTTGCTCAAAAACGAACCCCAAGACCAAAAATAAAGCCCTACCGCCGCTACTTTTCATCACCACCACTCCATTTTTGTTTCTAATTAAGAGATCTACAAGAAAAGGTAAAGACAACGAATTTTAAATTCGTTGGGGTTGACTTTTACGGGTCAAACCCGAAAGTTCTTTTGTTTTGGGTGTAAAAACTATTGGGTTTAATGTTTCTAAACATTTTGATCACGTTTGGTATCGTTTGGAACATAGTTGGTGACTTGTGGTGCTCGAATAGGCTCGACCTGTAACACCCTGATTTCAAAAATAGCGTTTTTCAAAACTTTTCTTTATTTAGCAGCGGAAATCCCAACAATAAATCATTTAAATAAAAACAATAACAACAAATCTTGATGTAGAGTTAAAACCCATTTACAAAAGGTGTTACTTGTCGTTATCATAAAATAAGTGACAATATTAAAAATGTGTATCAATCTAAATCTAGTTTCTCGAGCTCTTTATTCGTAGTGGCAATCTACCCAAGTCCTCACTCATATAGCTAAGGCAACCTTCTTCACTACCTACACGGAATACATGCCCAAAAGAAAAAGAAGTGTCGGGCGATAAAGCCTGGCGAGCACAAAGATTTTAACAATAAAACGACTCAAAATCATTTAGAGCAATGATATCAAACTTCACAATTCATAATCAAACACAATATAAATCGAATCATGCACACTATGAGGTACATAGCAACTATATCATAATCCTTAAAGGCCATCTATCAATTTTTATTTATTGTTCGTTAATCTTTAATCTTTATCATCAATAGTCTTTACCACGTAGGGTGTCCATTGACTATCCGTATACTACGAGGGGTCAACCCGCGACACGAATAATCGATGGGGGAACGCCTACTACAACCGACTAAATGGATACACATAAATGTAGTTCCAAAATAATCGTTACGTCAAAGGTACAAACGGATGCCCATATCTGGTCTTAGGCTCCTCCCTCTAACTTCGAGCAATACTACTAGTATGTGGACCCCCGTATGCCACGTACCGCTCTCTAGTGTGTAGCGGACCACACATCATGTTGCACAAGACCTTCTAGAATAGTCATGCGCCACCTCACACCAAGCTCGGTCATGATCTTTACACCAATAATCTTTATCTTTATCTTTGATATTTATTTATTATCTTTATTTATCGGTATCTTTTTATTTTGTAGATGTCTTATTGATCATAACGCAACCTATATTCTATGGGATCATAATAAGCTCTCAAGCAACTCGTAAATTTCATATAATTCATGTCATATAAATATTTCAATAATTCATAATAATCACCAAACGCGCATGCATATAATCTTTCAAAAATCCATAATTTAGAGCAAACAAGTATATAAACAATCATGATACAAGTAAGACTTTAAAATAATATTTTGGCATGTACCCGGTTTTCTTAAACATTGTACTCACCTTAACGAAGTTAGTGAATCTTGTATTTAATCCAACCGATAGATTATCTCGCAACCCAAGTAATCAGTTAGCAATATAACTCATCAACTCATATCCTTCTGGTCAATTCAAGATGCATGCCTATATATAATAAAGTCATTAAACAACCAATTCAACGATGGTTTATCTATTAATTTGTAGGCTTCTAGATGTCTGGGATTATTTCTTGTCGCATAAATTGGTCATGAATTACTAACTTTTGTTTACTAACAGAGTTATCTAATGAAGCTAAATTTAACTGTTTCTTGCTATCTTTTTCCGTCTCCCACTGATGTCAACATATATAAATATCCTTCTGCATGCAATCGGTTTGGTTATTCAATATTTTAACATTATATAACAATCTTCCAAAATATCCAACCGAATTAATAATTAATAAACCTATGTTACATAAACAATACGAATTTGAATATTAGGACATCACGTACCTTAAGTCCTGATTAATAATATATACTGAGATTGACACAAAACTGAGTTCGCCTTTCTTTTATTTCTAGTACTGCTACTGTCGCTTCTTCTTCCAATGTTCAGTCGGTTTAGGGTTTTCCAGGTTTTGTGAATAAGGCGTAAGGGAAAGTATATATCTATATTTATACTTAATTAACCGATAGTTTTGGCAAGTAACCTATTTCGAATCAAACTCTTGTGTGATATCCTCCAACTTAAAGGTTTGCTTATCTTTTGTTAACATGTTATACTTAGCCTACTATCAATTCTCATACTTGTCACAAGCAACAAAATAGTTTATGCAAAACTCTTATACTAAATTATAAAATCTTAAATATCAAATAATTCATTAATATTGTTCATATTGTTCAAAACATGCCTAAGAAAGAGTCTGGGACCTTACACGACCATGGGTCGAAACCCATGAGTCGATGGCCTAGGTGATGTTTTTAATTGATTTGATGTTGTTATGATATTTGGGTTGATGTTTGGTTAATGTTTGAACGTGTTTGGTTGATGCCGGATTAATTTCTTGGACTAGTTTCTGTGTTAGCTTGCGTTTGGGTGTCGACCAAGGCCTAAGGGGGCGTTTGGTTAGTCCCTTGTGGCTCGGCCGAATGCTAGAACCCAAGCCGAGACCCTTTTGGTCACGGCGTATTACTTGTAGCTTATTTGGTTATGCTTATTACGTGTTAGTGGTGCTTATTTAGTTATGGGAACGTTTGGTAAGTGGTATAGATTAATATTTGAGGATGCCGAAATATATTGTTGTGGTTAAAATTGTTGAAATGGTATAAAAGCTAGACGTAGACGAAATATAATAAAAATGAGTATAAATGAGATGGATA
>LBNU01008772.1:176640-192155 GCA_014162995.1 Artemisia annua
AAAACAAGAAGAATGAAAACAAGAGGGACTTAATGTGACAAAGGATGAAACTTCATATGCAAGAAAAAGATTACTACGGATCTTTTTATTATTTAGAAATATTCTTTGTAAACCTAATCCTCTATTATATAAAGAGGATACAGGTATGTAGTTTTACATTAAGTCTTCCACAATGTAGATTGCTAAAGGTGTTTGTGTGTGTGTGTCTAGGGCGTGGTTCATTGTAAATGCCTAGACTAGAGTTAGTTGTTCGATACCTACAAGATCTGAGGTGTCTTAGATCCCTGTTACAGTTAGGTAACACGTTATTATTCTGATCAAATAATAATTGGAGGTGATGATGATGAAAAACCTTGTGTCAATAACTTTGATTTGTTCTAATCCGCTGTGCATAATTGTTCATTGTTATTGTTGAACCCTAAGGCTCAAAACGATCTAAGAAACTATAATTATCACGTTTTTAGTTTCTACAGGGGGAGATTGTTAGGAACACGTTTCACGTTATGAAAAGTGTCGGTCATTATATTTGTAATAGGTTGCTTATTAGACTTATTATGTTTACATTTTATCTCTTATGTTAAGTAAGTTTATGATGTAATGTCACATTGTATGGAAGTCCAAGGGCCAAGTATGTAATAGTGCTAGAATGACATGAATACCCTTGGACTCTCCTATATATACTACATGTAAGCCTTGGTTAAGGCTTGTTGGTTCTCTTATGAAATACAAGTTCATCATTTACATACATTGAGTTCCTTCCATAATTCTTGTCTCTTCTTCTTCTTCTTTCTTGGTTAATGATTATATGATTGTTATGTTACAACATGGTGACCTAACAGTTGAGTTTTACGTTAGATGCGCGTTCGATTCATTTTGAAACTCTTACACCTATCCCTATACCGTTGTCACAGACATGCCTTCGCCCATTGCTGATGTATTTGAGAGTATCCTTGTTGATCCTTTTGGACCAGCACGGACTCAGGTTCTTCCAGCTCGAGATGATCCCTATATGATCGTCCGAGATTCTGCTATCGCTGCATCATCATCGGCCACTTCAGGCCAACATACTCCACCTGTTGCTCAGCTATCTACTTCATCAGCTGATCGCCCCAGCTCTTCGCGACAGCTTACTTTACATCAGGTGCTGGCACGAGCTCATACTCCGCGATTTCCTTATCGCACTACAGCTCGTATGTCTGTACGACCTTTATCACCGCCTATTCAGCTTCTTGCTCACTCTTTCCTGTCATCATCACCTACCTCTTTATTATGTCGCCGTTCGAGATCGCCGACTTCATCACCTAGTGGTTCGCCCTCTCAGAGGCGTAGGATTAGGGAGTCCTACTCCGAGGAGGATGAGGATGTTGATCCTCACATGGATGAGGAGGATGAGGATGTAGACCCTCCCGAGGAGGAGGAGGATGAGGATGAGGATGTAGACCCTCCTGAGGAGGAGGAGGAGGATGTACCGGATGATGATGTTGATCCAGCTCAGAGCCCCGCCCATTCTCTCCATTCGGATGAGCCGGATTCACCACCTTTTTCACCCTTACCCTTAGTTCCACCACCAGCTGAGATGGATGTACCTCCCCTCTCACCTGGGTCAGACGTGCCATCAGTTGTGTCGTCTGAGGCGGCAGAACATAGAGAGATTGGTCGTATTTGGGAGAGATTGTTGGCACAGGGACTAGGATTAGGGAGTTGGTTGTACAGTTGGGAGATGAGTCTGCTAGGACGATAGATGCTTTGAGGGATGATATGGGATTCGTACTTGGTAGGATCAGGGCACTGAGAGGAGACCTGTCAGCTGTGAGAGATCAGTTGGAGATTCTTCATAGGGGTTTCCTTACCGCTAGGGATGCGGATAGAAAACTGTGGAGGAGATCGGCAGACCTGGAGAGAGAGGTTGCTGACCTCAAGAGGGATCAGGGGATTTATAGTTTTGAGATTGCCTCTGTGTGGAGAGAGGTGAAGAGTATGCAGGACGAGCTTAGAGTGCTTCGTCAGGAGCGTGGCTAGAGTGGTTATTAGACGTTGTCGCTTCGCTTTCTAACCGAGTGGTTCTTGGTTAGAAAAGCTAGTTATTTCTACCGTCTTGTATTCCTATTTATTTCTTTTGTTGTATCTTTTGGATGGTTGCTATCTACTCTATCATGTTGGAACGATGTATCGACTCTTTTCTTATGAATGAACGTGCCTTTCGTATTCGTATTTTGATATTTTATGGGTTGTGGCTTAATTGTGATTGGTATTCCATTGATATTCTGTCTATTGATTGTTGACTCTCCTATCGGTCGTTATGCTTGTGTTGTGGGAATCTTATGGAAATTTGTATCGTGAATTCAGATTGATGGCTCTACGACGTAACCCTGTCCGAGCTACTCGAACCAGCCCTGCTGAGGCTGCTACTGGTCGTCAAGGACGACGTCCTCAACGAAATGCAGAGACTCCCACACCTGATCACCATGACGCCACCAATCACAATGCCCAAAACCCAAACGTTGAAGTTCAGGGTGACAATGATCACTTTCCGCCCAACACTCCTACGGTCGATCAGGATATGATCAACCAACTCGTGGACCAACGTGTTGCCGCTCTCTTAACGGAATCGAATCACTCCAATACTTCTGCTGAGATTCCACTACCTGTCCGAACGCCGGGTTGTAACTACAAGGAGTTCCGTACTTGTGGCCCTATTGACTTCTGTGGAACTGAAGGAGTTGTGNTGGAACGATGTATCGACTCTTTTCTTATGAATGAACGTGCCTTTCGTATTCGTATTTTGATATTTTATGGGTTGTGGCTTAATTGTGATTGGTATTCCATTGATATTCTGTCTATTGATTGTTGACTCTCCTATCGGTCGTTATGCTTGTGTTGTGGGAATCTTATGGAAACTTGTATCGTGAATTCAGATTGATGGCTCCACGACGTAACCCTGTCCGAGCTACTCGAACCAGCCCTGCTGAGGCTGCTACTGATCGTCAAGGACGACGTCCTCAACGAAATGCAGAGACTCCCACACCTGATCACCATGACGCCACCAATCACAATGCCCAAAACCCAAACGTTGAAGTTCAGGGTGACAATGATCACTTTTCGCCCAACACTCCTACGGTCGATCAGGATATGATCAACCAACTCGTGGACCAACGTGTTGCCGCTCTCTTAACGGAATCGAATCACTCCAATACTTCTGCTGAGATTCCACTACCTGTCCGAACGCCGGGTTGTAACTACAAGGAGTTCCGTACTTGTGGCCCTATTGACTTCTGTGGAACTGAAGGAGTTGTGTACTTGGTGAGATGGATGGAAAAGACTGAATAGGTGTTTACCGTTAGTAACTGTGCTGAGAACGCGAAAGTGAAGTTTTCGACGTTCACTTTTAAGGACGAAGCATTGACTTGGTGGAATAACTATCGTAAGTCTGTTGGAGATGAAGTTGCATATGGTATGACTTGGGGACAACTTAAGGAGCTTTTGGTTAAGACCTATTGCCCAAGCAATGAGATTAAGAAGTTGGAGATTGAGTTCTGGAATCATAAAGTGAAAGGTTATGATATGACGACTTACAACCGTCGATATCAAGAGTGGTCGTTGCTTTGCCCTGACATGGTCAAGACTGAAGCTCTCAAGATTGAGCGTTACACGGATGGTTTGCCTTTAGCAACGAGGAATGATGTGATTGCAGCAAGGCCTGCAAATCTGCATGAGGCTATGTCACTAGCTCAGAGTCTGGTAGATTCCATTGTGTTGGAGAATGCTGAGAAGGGGAAGAAAGATAAGAGGAAGAGGAATGACCATGCTAAGGGACATGACAGGCGTAACAAACGACAAGAGACTGCTAAGGCCTATGCTATGGGCAATGGAGAGCAGAAAAACACTGGAGGGAGTAAACCCTGGTGTAGAAGGTGTAACCGCCACCATGAAGGACGTTGTGGNAATGGAAATACGGGGTATGATCAAGGACACCAAGGAGCAGGAGGAAATCGTGCTATGCAATCGATTGAGGCTCCGCAAGTGAAGGTGGAAGTGGAAGCAGCTCAAGGACGAGTGTACGCGGTTGGCAAGGAGTTCAGGGAGGACCCGAACTTCGTCACGGGTATGTTCCTTCTCAACAATCGCTATGCTTCCATACTTTTTGATACGGGTACCGATAGAAGTTTCGTGTCCATTACATTTATGCCTCTATTAGGAATAACCCCGATGCCTCTAGGAATCAGCTATGATGTAGAGTTAGCCAATGGGAATGTTGAGAGGATAAACACTATATTACGTGGATGCACGTTGAATTTTCTTAATCGCCCTTTTAATATAGACCTGTTGCCGGTCACACTAGGAAGTTTTGATGTCATTATTGGGATGGATTGGTTGTCGAAGTATCGTGCGAATATAGTATGCGACGAGAAGGTTGTGCGAGTGCCTTATGGCAAGGAGTTATTGAGTATACAAGGAGATCGAGGCGACCGTGGATATCCTTCCCGGTTGAGTGTCATCTCTTGTACTAAGATACCAAAGTTGGTTGAAAAAGGATGTTGTCTTTTTATGGCACAAATTTCTAGTAAGAAAGGGGAAGAGAAGAAGAGCGAGAAGAGTATTGAGGATGTGCCTATAGTTAGAGATTTTCCGGATGTGTTCCTAGACGACTTGCCCGGACTTCCGCCTAAAAGACAAGTAGAGTTTCAGATTGAGTTGATGCCCAGTGCTGCTCCTGTAGCTCGCGCACCTTATCGGCTCGCTCCTTCTGAATTAGAGGAATTGTCAAAGCAATTGACGGAGTTGACGGAGAAGGGATTTATACGACCAAGTTCGTCACCATGGGGAGCCCCGGTGTTGTTCGTGAAGAAGAAGGATGGATCGTTTCGCATGTGCATCGACTATCGAGAGTTGAATAAGCTAACGGTCAAGAATAGATACCCTTTGCTTAGGATCGACGACTTGTTCGATCAGCTTCAAGGGTCGAGCATCTATTCGAAGATAGATTTGAGATCAGGATATCACCAACTTAGGGTTCGAGAAGAAGATATCCCTAAGACTGCATTTAGAACACGCTGCGGGCATTATGAGTTACAAGTGATGCCGTTTGGTTTAACCAACGCGCCTGCTGTATTCATGGATCTCATGAACCGCGTGTGTAAGCCGTACTTGGATAAGTTTTTGATAGTGTTCATTGATGATATTCTAATCTACTCCAAGAGTAAGGAGGAACATGAGGAGCATTTGAGAATTATTTTAGAATTGTTGAGGGAAGAGCAACTATATGCCAAATTCTCGAAGTGTGAATTTTGGATTCCAAAGGTGCAATTCTTGGGTCACGTGATCGATAGTGAAGGTGTACACGTGGATCCTTCGAAGATTGAGGCCATTAAAGAATGGACCGCTCCAACAACCCCATCAGAAGTTCGTCAATTCTTAGGTCTAGCGGGTTATTACCGGAGATTCATCGACGGATTCTCTAAGATAGCCAAGTCGCTAACTAAGTTGACTCAAAAAGGTGTTAAGTACGAATGGGGAGAAAAGGAGGAGGAAGCGTTCCAATTGCTAAAAGAAAAGTTGTGTAGTGCACCGATATTAGCCCTACCTGAAGGTAGTGAAGACTTTGTCGTGTATTGCGACGCTTCACACAAAGGTTTGGGAGCAGTTTTGATGCAACGAGAGAAGGTAATAGCTTATGCCTCTAGACAGCTTAAGAAGCACGAGAAGAATTACACCACGCATGAGTTAGAGTTAGGAGCCGTAGTGTTTGCCCTGGGGATTTGGAGACACTACTTATATGGCACCAAATGCGTTGTGTATACGGATCATAAGAGTTTGCAACATATCTTGAATCAAAAGGAGTTGAATATGAGACAACGTAGGTGGGTAGAGTTACTTAACGATTATGATTGCGAGATTCGTTATCACCCCGGGAAAGCCAACGTAGTGGCAGATGCCCTTAGCAGGAATGAGAGAATTCAGCCATGAGAGTTAAATCCCTGGGAATGACGATTAACTCACCGCTACCGTCTCAGATTTTAGCCGCTCAAGCTGGAGCGCTACAAGAAGAGAATCGACCAGCCGAGAACATCTATGGAATGGTAGAGAGTAAGAATGGTTTTCTGAAACGTAGAGATGGAGTCTTATGTTTTGGAGAAAGGAGTTGGATACCCCTATATGGAGGAATTCGTGAGTTTATTATGCATGAGTCGCATAAATCAAAATACTCTATTCATCCTGGAGCTGATAAGATGTATCATGACTTGAAGAAGCTTTATTGGTGGCCGAACATGAAAGCTGATGTGGCTCTATACGTCAGCAAATGCCTAAGATGTTCTAGAGTTAAGGCCGAACACCAAAAACCGTCAGGATTGTTGATTCATCCTGAGATACCCGTTTGGAAATGGGAAAGGATTACCATGGACTTTATCACTAAGTTACCAAGAACAGCTAGCGGTTGTGACGCTATCTGGGTAATAGTCGATCGTTTGACGAAGTCTGCTCACTTCCTTGCGATTAGCGAGAGTGATAGTGTTGATAAGCTTGCTCGACTTTACGTGAAAGAGATTGTTTCCTGTCACGGTGTGCCTCTGTCCATCATTTCGGATCGTGATAGTCGTTTTACGTCATCTTTCTGGCAATCACTCCAAGCAGCTTTGGGGACTCTACTCGACATGAGTACCGCCTATCATCCCCAAACCGATGGTCAAAGTGAGAGAACCATCCAAACGTTGGAGGATATGCTTCGTGCTTGCGTGATTGATTTCGGAAAAGGCTGGGAGAAGTATTTACCCTTAGCCGAATTCTCATACAATAATAGCTATCATACCAGCATTAAGGCCGCACCATTTGAGGCGTTGTATGGCCGAAAATGTCGTTCACCCGTTTGCTGGGCAGAAGTTGGTGAAAGTCAACTTACAGGCCCCGAACTCATTCAGCAGACTACCGAGAAGATCGTTCGTATTCGTGAACGTTTACAGACTGATCGTGACCGTCAGAAAAGTTATGCCGACAAGAGACGTAAGCCCCTAGAGTTACAAGTAGGAGACCGAGTCATGTTGAAGATCTCCCTTTGGAAAGGCGTGATACGTTTCGGCAAACGTGGAAAGCTTAACCCCCGCTACATCGGTCCGTTTACCATCCTAGATAGGATTGGACCGGTAGCATATCGATTGGAGTTACCTCAGGAATTGAGTAATGTTCATGATGTATTTCACGTTAGTAACTTGAAGAAGTGTCTTTCGGACGAAACTGTCATGATTCCTGTGAAGGAAATTCGCGTTAATGAGAAATTAAACTTCGTTGAGGAACCTCTTGAGATTTTGGATCGTGAGATCAAACGTTTGAAACGTTGTTGAATTCCGCTCGTCAAAGTTCGTTGGAACTCCCGTCATGGATCGGAATTCACGTGGGAGCGCAAAGATGAATTTCAGAGGAAGTATCCTCGTCTCTTTGCGCCATTGTCATCGGGAAATTCTAAGTGAAACCCGGGACGGGTTTCTTCTGAGGCTGGGAGGCTGTGACAACCGGTAATTTTGGGACCTTTTCTAAATTCACCGCATTATATTTTTATAAACGTGATAATTGAGTTATCGATAATCTATTGAGTTTTGAGAGAATTTCGTGAAAAGTTTGGAGTTTATGAGAAAACGTACATTTCTTTACGTGAAATTTAGGCTATATAAGTACTTCGTGTAGGCACTATATGACTTGGCACTATGAACTCTAACGTGATGCATATTTAATAAATAACGGTTATGGCGATTTCGAGTATTTGATTTAGTTTTATGAGCCGTGAGTGGTAAAAACGGTTTGGAATGGTTATGAATTAAACGGGATGTTTATTTAAACGAGAAAATTTATTTATTTATTTTATAAGCGAGCGGTGAAGTGTTTACTTGATTTATTTAAATAACCGTGTGTGGTGACCGAAGTTTTCTTTTATATAAACCTTACAAATACATGTGTCGGGAGAGATGAAAGAAAAATAATAGTTTTGGGTCTTCCATTTTCACTAGTTTATAAAAATAAAAACTAGAGGGACCAAACCCGCCAAAGACCTAAACTAATAACAATAATAATCTAACCTAACCCTAATTTCATTTCATTTTCATCTTCCCAACTCATCTCTTCTCTCCCTCTCTTTGTCTAGCCGGCCGCCACACCATCACCATCACAACGCCACGCCACCACTCCAAAACCACCTTTCCACACCTCCTTAATCACCCACCATCATTTATTTGCTCAAAAACGAACCCCAAGACCAAAAATAAAGCCCTACCGCCGCTACTTTTCATCACCACCACTCCATTTTTGTTTCTAATTAAGAGATCTACAAGAAAAGGTAAAGAAAACGAATTTTAAATTTGTTGGGGTTGACTTTTACGGGTCAAACCCGAAAGTTCTTTTGTTTTGGGTGTAAAAACTATTGGGTTTAATGTTTCTAAACAATTTGATCACGTTTGGTATCGTTTGGAACATAGTTGGTGACTTGTGGTGCTCGAATAGGCTCGACCATGGGTCGAAACCCATGAGTCGATGGCCTAGGTAATGTTTTTAATTGATTTGATGTTGTTATGATACTTGGGTTGATGTTTGGTTAATGTTTGAACGTGTTTGGTGTAACATCCGGAAATTTTCCTAAATTTATTTTACGAGCCAAAACCTTCACTTTTGATTTTCCTTGGCTTTTGGGCATCTTTGAACTTGTTTGGGTTTAGAAAACCGTGAAATATCTTATTGATGTGAGTATTGTTTCCTGTAATAACCCGCAAATTTCCGTACAAGTTCTTTCTGAAGAAACGATCATTTATTTTGAAATTGGTTTGAGTTTCGAGATACTAGACGTATTTATATTTATTTTTATTGGAAATATTATTTTGAGCGTATTGGTGTTATTCCCGTATCGCGAATCTTCCGTCTACTAGCTTAAATGAGCTCCGATCTCTTTTCGTGAAAGATTTGATAAACTACAGTTTTGGTCCCTTGGAGAGATTTTGTTTACCTTCCCTCAACTTTAAATTAATGACTGAATGGTCCTTGTGAATTACAAACCTACACCACCCCTATATAAACAATAGTTATAACACATTTAGGGTTTCAATTCCCTTTCTTCTCCTTCTTTAGCCGCGCCCCACCTCTCCCATATCCGGCCAACTTCCGGCCTGTGGTGCAGCCACCGTCAACCACAGCCTCTCACCGCCATCACCAACATAAACCTTGTGACCCCCTCGTCACATCTAGCTATTACACGCGCGATATTACCCCTCCACCGTGATGTACATGTGGTCAGCCGCCACTTGCAACCCCTATCACCACCATCACCGCCGCTCTCACAAACTCACCACCACCCTAATATGAATCACCATCATCCCTTTCATCTATTGATGTGGTACACGCGCCTCCAAACCACCATTTACACCACGAATACACATCATTTACACCTCAAACCGTCATCATCTTTGCTCCATTTTACAGATCCGTGAGATTTGGAGTCCAAGAAGGTGAGAAACGCGTTTTCACGCGTGGGTTTGACTCGGTCACGAGTCAACCCGTGGTTGTTGACACTATTTCGGGTTTATATAAATGGGTTTGATGTTTTTGTTAATTAGAAACGTTTTTGATTTGACATAACTTGTTGGTATCCATTTTGTGCCGTGTTGTGTGTCGAGTTGAGTACCACCGCGCGTTTAGCTCACGTTATGCTTAGTATTTCAGTTCTAGTTGTCGTTTTTGTTTAAACTTGGGTATTCAGGATGTTTATTCTTGTTGTTGTCTTGGCTGTGTCGAGTGGGTTCACACCGTGAGCCTAAGCTCATGGTATACATGATGTGGTTCTCGATGTTGTTCAATCTTGTCGTATGTTGGTAACTTTTAATTTGGTTTGGAGCTGAGGGCTAGGACTAGATTTTTGGGCATAGTCTTGATGAATGGGTGACATCTTGATGGTATTGTTGTTGTTTTCGTGGTGGTAAGCTGCCGTAGAATAAGCCGAGACCACTAGGGTCTCGGCAAGGGTTGTTAATATGGAATGTTGTTGATTCGTTATTGTTCACTAATATTTTTGTTGATATTATTGTTACTAGGAGTGGTTGACCTTGGATATACTAGGGATTGATTTAGATATGAGACGAAGGGACATGTATTTGTGACGGAGTTGGTATATGGGAATCGGTTGTGTGATGATAATAGGTGACGGAGATTAGGTTAGACGTGTGCCGTAGTCGGCCACGTGTGAATGAAGTTGCTTGCGGATTTTGGGTTATTTGAATATTGATGTAATCTGGCGATAACTTATTATTATAACTTGTAAACTTTGTGCCAAGTTGGTGTCACGTTGACTTTTTAGTCATCGTTGACTCCGACAAGTGCCATAACATGGATATATATTTAGATTATTGAACTTGGAATGACATAATAAGCCGAGAGGTCATGACTCGGACTTGTGACACGAAACAAATGGTAACTCTAGTTTGGACATGACGATAACTTGAAACATAAACTAATAATAATAATAATAATAATAATAATAATATGGTTTCTTATATAGTGATGGATCTAAACAACACACTCCTTGTGTTAGTGATACTTTGAGTAATACTAACAAGCACGCGGAATTTACTTATTAGCACTTAGAAGATTATTTGTGTGATGTATAGTGAGTAAGAACAGTATATGTATAACACAAAGCTTCAATATTATTGATAATAATACGAGTGATCTTGAATATCACTAGGGTTACACCTTGAAGCTCTCTAAGGTTATTCGTATGAGAATTATGTTAAAACCCTAATCCTAGGATCTCCTTTTATAGGACACAAGGAGTCCTTTACAAGATAAGTATTAGGTTAACTAAATAGAATATTTACAATATCATTTCTATACTTATCACATAGAAACATAATAGTTATCGTATTAGCAGTGGTAACAGTATGTACTAGCAGTGGTAATGGTGTTTCCACTGCTAGTGCATTCTCCAGCAGTGGTAACGATGTGTACTAGCAGTGGTAATGGTGTTTCCACTGCTAGTGTAATCTTCCAGCAGTTTCTTCTGATAAGCCTGACAATGGTAACTGTTAGTTTTATACCCAACATATAGAAATAAATAATAACAAGTAATTTACTTGTTGGTTTTCATCGTAAGCATCACTAGTATTTAAAACGAAAGTTTTATAATAAATGAGTTACCTAATGTTTCGAGGGCACACGAACCTAGTAGTACCATAAATGCTAATTGTGGAGTATTTATTTGCTAGTCACGGATATTTGACATTATTATATCTAACTTACATAGATAACGAACTTATTCGATTTACAAATCTAATAAGAGCTCGTTAAGTATGTTGGAAGGATCTAATAATGGATAACATATCCTACGACGCCTTAGGTCGTGGTGAAATTTCGGAATGATAAGTTAGACGAATATATTGTTAGGTTTATCGAGTCGACGACCCGATAAGTTTCAACAATCTATTTAGACGACTTATTAAACTATAAATTTTGTCACGTAGATTGTATGAATTACTTGATTAAATTCTTTGAAGCGTGAGTTCACTCGAGTTTGGTTGAGTCGACACAGCACACACACACACAAGGATACCAAACACTAAAACGGATTTGAGAAAGAGTTTTCGGAAAACGAAATGAAATACGTACGGGATTTGGGAATTTGTTTATTTGAAATATATTTCTGAAGCGAATTGATATTATTAGGTTGTGCCGATCCAATACTGTTATGCTTATGTTTTGATGATGATTGTGCTTGGTGACTTGTGCTTGTACTTTCTTGATGCCGTTGTGCCTACACTATTCTTGAGGCCTTATGATTACTAGTTGAGACTAGTTGTGATATCTTGCATTGCTGCGCACTCAGGTGAGTCCATAGCCCCACTTTTATCTATTTTAAATTGCTTTGCAAACTACTTGGGGTGAGATACATGCTCTGTTTTTACTATGATCACAATGGTTTGAAAACTGTTTATTGAGCTTGAAACTTATAAATGCTGGTACTGTGAGTGAAGCAGTAGCCATTTTGTTGAATAAGCACTAAGTACGATTTTTGCCACTATTAAGTCCCTCTGATCATGAGCCATTAATCACTTGCGAGTGAGCGCGAATATAGTATATAGGCCTATAGGAATTGACCCTCCCACTCCTTTTGCTGGATAGGCAAATTGTGGTGTACTATATTTGAGGTTGGCTAGGTGTTTGGCAGCACCTAGCGTAGGGGGCATTTGTATTTATGAAATTCCGCGGTTATTGTCGACTTATTTTCAGTAATAGCGTTACTGGTGATGGTTTGGTTAACGCTTGGTGTCATGAGCTTAGTGCAGTGGTATTTTTCGGGCGAATAACATCGTAGCCCCTTTCTTGAGAACTTGGAGTATTGTGATCAATTACTTTACTTTAAACCTATGGATTCACTCAACCTTTGTGTTGACTTTTAGCATGTTTATCTCAGGTGTTATTATTGCTCGTTGCATATATTACTTGGAGGAGCTTGGCGAGGGGCATGGCTTGGTCATAGAGACTCCGAAAACCGTTTGGACTGTTAAATCTATTTTTGAACTATAGCTTCCGCACTAATTGTTTAACTATTGTAAATTGAATGTTTTCAATTATATCTTTTCTTTAAAAAGGTTTATATAAAACCGTTCTTTGTACCTTGTGTTGTGATAACAATCGAGTAGCACCTCAAGAATTGTAAGCTTCCGCTGATTAGCCTGACAATGGTAACTGTTAGTTTTATACCCAACAATCCTCCCCTAAACTTATGATTTCTCTGCAAATCAATAAGTTTCTTCATTCTGCATTATCTCTTAGGATTTGGGGAATTCTTCCAAACACTTAACTGCTTTTCCTATCTTGAAATTCTCATTTCTCTTTCTTTCATTGTTATCACCACAAGTATCTTCTTGAACAATACTAGCAGTTGTAACTGGTTGACTTGTTGCAGTTTCCTGTTGTGAGACATCTGGTTGTTGAATCTCTTCAGTACCTTGATCATCATCTCTCATATCCATATTACCACCAGATTCTTCAAAATAAAGTCTCCTCCCCTCAGTCCAAGCATCTGTTTTATCCTCCCCTGTTTGGGAGAATCTCCCAAATTGTTACTTGAGTCACCTGAGTCACCATCATTATCTGAGAATAGAGATGAGATCACAAGTTGTGCTGTTCTTTCTTGCTTATGCATGTTGATTTCTTCTTGCATTGTCAGTATTTGGAGCTTATTCTGCTTCAACTCTTCTTCAAGCTTGTGAACCTTTGTTTCCAAGTTGGTACATTTTTCCATCAATTGCTGTAAGTTAACACTGCCTTCAACACTTCCAGCTATGTGACCTGCTGAGAGAGGTGTATCATGAGGCAAATGTCTAGTTTCCACCCTAGTTGGACTAGGATGTACTTCCAAACCACCACCAATTGTACCTACACCAAAAGGTTTAGGCACATCAGGTGTTGAGATGGGAGGAGTTGGCTGTTTTGACCTCCTTCTATAAGTGTGAGTAACTGGTGGAACATGAGAGGTTGCAACGACTAGTTCAACATTACAAAAATTTACACTGATAGTGAAAACTTTGAACTAGCAGTGGAAACTTTTTCACAAAAATTTCTAAGAGCAGTGGAAAAATAAAATAGGTTTAATGTTAACTACTCTTATCATAGTTTTTTAGCAAACTACCAGCTATCAACGGATTTGATGCGTCTTTACCATGAGCTGTTTGCTATGGACTAGCCAACTCTTAATCATAAAGAATATGGTGAGTTGATAACCATATAGTTTTTGGTAAACTATCAACCATCAACGGATTTGTAAAGTCTTTACCAGAAACCGTTTGCTCTGGACTAGTTGGTTCTTATGTGAATTAGACATGGTGAACCAATAACCATTTGTGGTGTGTTTCAGATACACACATTCCAAGCTCCACATCAGCATATAGTCCAAAACACAAAACAAGCAACTCATAACTCCAAGTCATTAGCTTAATCAACCTGCAATTGTTAGTCTAAAACCAAGAAAATACAACCAAAGTATTTCCATTTGACAGTTATCAATATGACTAACAATATAAATTAACAATGACAACTATACTTTGGAAACCGAAGCCATTACTGACTTGACTCTCCCTCTTGCATCAATATATATAAGTTTCTTTAAAACCATAGATGCTTTGTCACCTGTTATTGGTCTCCAAACCCATTGAGCTGTTACATTCACAACATTTCCCAAATTATTTTTAACAGCTTTATTTTGCCTACCAATATTAACTTTTAGCCTAGCAGTGGGAACTGCTGGCTTAGCAGTTGAAACCTTAGGCTCCCATTTTTGACTTGGTCCAGCTATTTTCTTGTAAAAGGGCCTTTTAACTGTTTGTGCTTGATTTGAAAATCTTGGTTTTGCACATGGAACATTTTGTTTGGGGTAATTTACAGTCTTGTTTGGTCTAGCAGTTGAAAAAGTTTGGTATCCAGACTTCAACAAAGCTGCTCTGGGAGATGTGTTAACTTTAGAGTGTGTTTGTTTTGCAAATTTGTTATTGTACACTCTTGGTTGTGTATTCCCAGAAACCCTTGTATCCTTTGAAGTGCCCTTTTTCCATGGGTTATTCTCACAATATGCAGCAAAG
Source organism: Artemisia annua (assembly GCA_014162995.1). Lineage (NCBI taxonomy): Eukaryota > Viridiplantae > Streptophyta > Magnoliopsida > Asterales > Asteraceae > Artemisia > Artemisia annua. The sequence continues at coordinate 191,244 of LBNU01008772.1, forward strand.
TGATCAAAACTACCACATACAAAACACACTTTGTTTTGCATGATAAAATCACTACCTAGCTGTTGAGATTTTAGATTATTCCAGTTCCTCTGGTTACCTCTAGGTGCTGGCTTGTCTTGAGATCTATACATCTCAGCATATCTAACTGTTGGCCTAGATTGTTTAACATGTTTTCTAGATGTAACAGTTGGTTCTTTAATCACTTCTTTAACAACTTTTGGAACAGTGGTTTCTACTTTACTCTTATTCTCTGACACAATATCATCAACAAGAGAAGAATCACTAGCACTTTCAAACACTTCATTATCTTGTTTAACCTGTTCTACACTAGCATTCTTAACAGATTCAGGGCCATACTCAAGTTTAGGCTCTTGAAACTCTTCTAAACCTGTGTGTGCTAGGTCAATACTTGGAGGTGAAGGAACACCTCTGTATGGTGGAGGAACAGACTTATAACCTACACCTGACTTAGCTTTATTGACTACTTGGGCTTCCCAAATTTTATTAACTCCATCTGAGGCATAAGCTAGAGTGTCTATAGTTATCTGAACATTATTATTAGCCTTTTGCAATTTCTCTAGTTCTTCTCTAAGGGCCTCATTAACAGTAACTTTATAGTCTAGATCTCTTTTTAGAACAGCTATATCATCATTGTATTTAGACTCATTTGCCCTATAGTGTTCTAATTGTGCTTCTAAAACTGATATGCCTCTTTTATGATTATATAGGTTATAACTAGTTTGATTTAGCTCTAACCTCTGTTCATCATATTGTTTTTTAAGTTTTTCATATTCTTTTAAAGTAGAACAAGATTTTGCACAACTTATTATTGAATGTACCTCTGAGTCAGAAAATGCCATCTTCCTTGTAGGTAAACTGTTCTTCTGGATCTTCTAAATCAAAGTATCAGAA
>LBNU01008774.1:0-10031 GCA_014162995.1 Artemisia annua
CTCTGCAAGCATCAACATGTCATCCTTATTTTGAAGTCTTATTTCCATGGTACTAAATAACGAAATGAAGTATATTTGCTCTATATATGCATTAACTCTTAACAAAAGCATACAAGGAAGTAACACAAAAATGCTAATTAATTAAACAGAATGATATGTATTATGTTAAAACCTTTGCAATTTAAATAATCAACGTGCTAATCTTTTTAATGAGTTAAACACAAACTTATGAAGATAAGTTACATTAAAAAGATAAAATTTAAGCTCCTTTGATAGGTACATCAAATCACTTCTACTTAGTAATATTTAAAGCAAACCGATTTATAAATGGGATGATATATAACTATATTTCGTTAATGAACAAACGATAAAAAAATAAGCTTTATATTACGACGCGTTAATGTTACTCATTATTAAAAAAAAAACTCCTCCATCTTTTACATAAGTTTGTTGAAGTTTACATGTTTCGGGATGCTAAGTGTTGATAATTCAAAAACGAAACAAACAAACAAATTCAACAAACGAAGCAGAAGCTTTATTCAAATTATCAAACCAAATACAAAACCAAATTCGAAGATAACAAATACAAAATTCCAATACCAAGGTACCAAATTCTAATTCCAACGATACCAAATTCTAAATCAAAAGATACGAAAATAATATTCAAAGGTACAAAGAATTCTAATGATATCGATCTCTATATATAGACTAATCTAACCGTCATAAGAAAGTTTCCAAATTCAAATCAAACTTGTAGAACAAGTCACAAAATTACCAAATTTATCAAAAGCCCCTTAGAGTTTAAACCATATTCTAACAATCTCCACCGTGACTTAAACTCCTTCACCTGCTTCAAATCAAATTCAAAATTCCAAACGTTAGAGATACTAGCCAAATTCAAATCAAACGATTGATACCCAAAAGCAATGCAAAACAAATTCGATCCAAATCAAATGCCGATGACTTCAAAACGAATAATCAGACGTTAACCGACAAATTCAAAACGGCTAACCAAACAAAACAAATCGGCTCAAACGATCTTCTATAATGACAATTAAATTCGAGCAACCAATTTCAAAAGTCTGACAAACGAAGATCCAAATTTTCAAACTAACAAATTCCCAAACGATAGATCACATACCAAACGACTAAAATCAAGTCTTCGAACACCAAATCGATCTTCAAATTTCAAATACTAAATTCAAATTCTAATGACCCATTTATTTTATAAGTATTACGGTACAACTTCAAACTTATTATTTGAGTATCAACCAAATTCAAGTTAATAAATAACTTGACGAACGACCTCTAATAATTCAAATGCCCCAAATATGATACGGATATTAATTTTAATGACCCACTTATTACGATAAGAGTTACGGTTTAAATTCAAATACCAAATAAAAAATCCAAATTCAAATACAAAACAAATACCAATATCAACAAACTTATCCAAATAGCCTACGGTATTTTCCCAAGATATTCCAAAAACAAATTCCCAACTATAGCTCGGATCAACCAAAACTAAAAACGAGCAAACTTCAATTCGAATGAACACTAAACGAACTTTTTTTTTCTTCTTCTTCATGGCTAATCGAACCTATCTCGGATACCACTTGTTGACAATTCAAAAACAAAACAAACAAACAAATTCAACAAACGAAGCAGAAGCTTTATTCAAACTAGCAGGGTACCCGCGCGATGCGGCGGCGGGTACCCTGTAATAAAATTTGTGACAGCCCAGTATCAGCCCAATAAAAACAGATTCAGTCCAACTTAATTATTTTGGTAACATAGGCCCAAGTACAAATTGTTAAACCGATCCAACAACTGAATGATATATTCAGTTTTGATATGAGTACAGCTCATTTGACCTAACCCTAAAAACACTCGTACTTTTTACTACGCCCCTAACTCCTCTCCATCTTTCTTCTCCACCCAAACCCTAAACATCAAATCGATCTAATCTCCAAAGATCAAATAGATTATAACTCAATAAAACCTCATCTTCATCATCAACTAATCTTTACCATAAACAGCTCGACACAAACAAACCACCGTATCATGACCTTGTTATCATTTGTAGTTCAATCCGAATCAAGAAGAAGTGTTAATGGCTTCAAGATCCTTTGGAGGGTCTCAGGTAGGTTCTACAAAAGTGATTTTATTTTTACGTTTAGTTCTTGTCTTGTGTGTCTATGAACGAACCAAAGAGGATTATAACAAATTTGTTATAGATCTATCTTTTATAGTTCGAATATAAGTAGAAGTGAAAACTTCAAATTGATCAGTGATGATTTCAATTCATATGTATTTGATCTTTGAGGTTTTAAAGTTCTTTTGTAACACGAAAAGGTTTTAAAGTTCTTTTCGAAGTTGGTTGTTGGTTATAGTGTTAGACGTGGTTCAAATCTTGTTGTGGTGCTTCCATTTTTTTAGAACCCCATGGTGTAGGATTTGGGTGGAATCTCTACTATAGCGAAGCTAACCTACGTAAAATATGAGCAGCAGTACGTGCCCCCAAATGTCTTGAGTCAGCCGAAAATCTTCGGATACGTTTTTGAATGCACAAAGCATCCTTTCCTCAAGTTCTCAAAAGAGAAATGAAAAGGGGAGAAACCCATATCCCATATCCTGAGCCATTTAGCTTTCGTAACTTGACGCGTTTACGTGTGCGTCTTCAATCACCGCACGACCCGGCACAAAATCAACCATGCCAGTGTGCCGTCAAGGCGATCGACCCTGTCAGATCAACACATACACAGCCCACCCTCCCATGAGTAAAGTAACATGTCAAGCTGACGGTAAGGGTTTTCCCTTTCCCCAATAACCTCAATATCTCCTCCATTACGGCCGAATCCCGGACCGAGAAACATATTGCCAAAGAACATCATGCACAACATTATGTCGATGTTTAATACCAACAATTACCCGCGCACGATACAGCATGGTCCCCATAAATATCCCTAGTAAGTTTATTATTATTATTATTATATTTATTATTATATTATCTATATTATGTATCGAACTTTGCTAGCTTTGAAACATGGGCCGAAGGAAAGAGGAAGACCAAAACAAAGTCCGTATCCCGAACCATTTGTACAAGAAAATTAAGTTTATACCTTAAATAAACAACACCACAAGATAATGATACACAGTTCCCATCATTTGTTTTATGTTTTAATCAATTATTTATGTCCCTTTGCATCCAATTCAAACACTTATACAAAGTTCTAATAAGATTCTTGCATCTAGGCCATTGTGAGCCGAAATAGAGTCAATAAACCGGGTAAGAGGTTGGACAACCGTTTCCTCTCACAACTCTGGTATCTTATTACACTACCTGCCTCACCTGCTCAGTCGTCAACCCAAGTTTTGCACATATACTCCGATCGCGCAGCAGGCCGATGTTTGTCTTTTTTATTTTGTGCAACGTGAGGTATGCAGGGACGGAGCCAAGGGGTCCTGCGTGGTGCACATGCTACCCTATAGATTTTTTCGATATTAGTGTAATTTTGAAAAAAATTTTTTTACATTTTTTAATGTATCTTAATGCACCCGGTGCAATCAAAATGTGCTCTAAGTATTATTTTAGGTTGGATTACTTGAAATAAAAACTTCGTTTTTTAAATCACTTTAACTCTAATATATTTACGTTTCCAAAAAAATTGTGCACCCGGCCATTTTGGTTTCTGCTCGTCCCTGTAGGTATGTATGATTATTAATGAATATTTTTTGTTTGGTGATATTTATTGGTCTAGATAGATTACACTGTTTGTGGTGAATTGATACAACATGAACCACTGAATTGACAATGATGACATGAAATGTGATAAACACACACCAACTCCTAAGGCCAAGTGCAATGGTAGAGGTTGCCACCCAAAGTCACCAACCAACCCGAGTAGATCTACTACCAAACGGGCCTCTGGTCAGCGGTATTGAGTTTTACCCTCCTTAGGCAAGTCCTCAAGTTCGAGTCTTGTCTAGGTATAGGGGTCTCCTCCCCCCGCGTGTGTAAAGGGAAGGTGTCATTGCTTCTGGCCGGACCCAACCTGGTTATGTGGGCTTCGTACGTCCTTCTGGGCTAAGGGCCCATTAGCCACAATTGTCGTGTCAAAAAAAAAAAAAAAAAACCCGAGTAGTGACCATTTCTCAGTACTAACACCTTACCAGCACGTTGCTTGTAACAGGAGTACATAACGAATTTTTAAAATATAAAATAGTGGGTTGATGAGAGACCAATGACCAAAACTACGAAGTATGATACTATGTACTGTATGTTAAACCACACATGCGACACTAAAAAGTATGAACAATAAGCGCCTCAACCAAAATCAATCTGGTGCATCTTATATCATCAAACCAACCGGGTTGTAAGATCAAAACTCCCACTTAAACGTGCCGTTTTCCGAAGGTAATTGCCAGTCCATTTTTTGTTGTTATTCTCTTTAAACTTTTTCCAACCTCAAACATATTTGTCTCCATTTTGCAGGAAGGTGTCTACTTCAGTATGATATCTCTAATAAGGCTACCAGTTCTCCCGTAAGTCAAGATATGTGTGTAGGCGTATCCACTGCTGCATCCCCTCATAATTCAAGATACATTCCTCGTAAATCAAGCACGTTTTTAACGAGGTTTGTTATTTATTGTTTATTTATTTATTATTGGAAAGTCTAACAATAATGCAAGCATCGATGCAATATTTGACTTTTGAAATTGGGAGGTCATTGCAAAAAGATTCATGAGCTATTTATGTTAAAATATAATTGATGCCATGTTCAACTTCCAGTGAAAACTCGAATAGAATCGCTTTGAGCATGAGCCCGCAAACCACCTGTCATCTTAAACATCATGTTTTCTTGACCAAAAAATTAGGGCCAACACACCTTCTGCGTCTAGTGTTGTGTTAAAGTATATTTAGTAAAGTTTAGTGTACCTAATGCGTGTATTTAGAGCAGTAATGGGTTAATATGAATAAGTACTATATGATTATGTATAGTGCAACCTTTTCAGCTCATGATGGTAAGAATTAAGACATTAATATATGTTAAACTTCCATCAAGTAGATTACCGAAGCTATCGCTTCAAATTGATGACAATCATTATTTCACGTTGATTTCAATATTAGAGTTTGCCGCGATTGATTGTCTCTTAAGCCAATCCCACTGATAGTCGATCACGTTCTTTTCACGTTCATTTAAACATAATGACCTGAACACATATAATAGAAACATATTCCGTTATTTGCATCATGAATCATCAGTACCATTTAAGGTCAACTATTCGGAGGAAGAATATGAGCAGCAACAACCTACTTAACATAAAACCTTAAATGACGACATTAGTCATCAAGAAACAAAAGTAAAGCATCCCCCCCCCCCCCCCCCACCCACACACACACCTTTTTNAGGTTTTAATGTTGTGCTTTTTTTTTTTTTTTTTTTTTTTTTTTTTTTTTTTTTTTTACTTTGACCGATGAAGATTGAAAAACAAATCGTAAGTTATATGGGGTTACTGCTATGAGCTTGTGGTTAGTTATAATCATTGTAGGATGCTGTAGGTTTGTTGTGTGTTTGTTGACGTTTGTGTTTTTCTTTTCTTTTGGACCAATGAGATCGCTTGATTTTTTTGTTGCATCTCCGATTCTCTTGGCAAAGAATTTAAAATGAAAAGATGATTTTCAGATTCTATCTTGCTCAAACACGGTAAAACCAGACCCTAAGTTGCATTTATGGAGTCGGAATTATATGGGTCAGAATTGGTTTAATGGAGAGTGATAACATTGTGCTGTAATGGATTGTACTTTTAGAGTGTAGGGGTGGTTTTAATAGGAATTAATGTAGAATTCCATGAACGTTGGTCTGAATTACATATCCAAGTGCTAATTTGTGTTGATACATGCAATGCTTCCTCATTGGTGTAATGTGAAATTGGTTGCTTTATAAAGTGGGTTAACGCCATTCATCATTTTTTGTTAAATATGAAGAATTGAGAGAGAGAGTGCTTCCTCCTAAGTATGATATTAGTATAGATTAGTCAAACAAATAAAGCAATTAAATACCAAATTCGAAGATGAACAAATAAAAAATCCTAAATACCATGGTAAACGAAATTACTAATTCCAAAAAGTACCAAAATATTATTCCAGGTACAAGAATTCTAAGATATCAACCACCTATTAAAGACTAATCATACTCATAAGTAAAGTTTCCAAAATTCAAATCAAAAACTTGTAACAACAAGTCACAAAATTATCAATTTAGCCAAAAGCCCCCTTTAGAGTTAAGGTCATATTCTAACACTAAAGATAACGTATCAACCGCGTATCTACCGCTACCTGACTAACAACCTTAATCGATATATTACAACTTCAGTTTTCTACCTAATACCATATTAGTGACCGTCGATTGTATAGTACGCCAAAATAGCCTAATAGCCAATAGTTAACCATGACATAAACGCTATATCCCTTCCCATGCTGAGATACTAACCGACTGGTCCGATAGTCTGGCTCCGGCGTAGCCTTTGCCCAACTTTGAGGGCCATTCATCTCCATGCATCATTAGAGGCAATTCAAATTTCATGGTGTGCCAAAAGCAATACACTAAGCTAAGACTATCGACGAAAAGGGTTATAGCTGTTATAGTACTCCAATCTAACAATCTTTTATATAGTATAAGAATTACATCATGTTCGATTTTTTGAAGCAAAGACAAAATCTTAGTGGAAAAAAAATGGCCAATAGGAAAAGCTCGATTTTGAGCACATAGGCAAATCCGAGCAATAGTGAATGTGGCCAATAAAAGTCAAAATGGAATTGTGGTCAAACTTTAAAAATGTGGGAGAATGAATGAATAATAAAAACACCATAAAAATAATGTTAAATTAGAATAAAACTAAAAGAGATGTAATTAATAAAAAATTAGTGTTGAATTTAAATATCTTACAGTATATGGAGTTAAGTGTAAAATTATAAATCTCCCTGTTTTGATAAGCTTTAGATAATAAACAAATAAACCCTTACAGTTTAATACTCACCATACACTTAATAATATAACTTTGTTTACAATTAACATGAGTAAATAGCATTGGTTGAGACCTTCCGTAATATTAAACTACAAATGTTATAAATGTCAATTATTTAATAAACGTAAATACTTTTTAAAATAAATATTAGTTTAAACTTTCAATTATTAAAATAATCTTTTTACATGTAGTAAAGTATAAGAACTTCCCCACCGTTATCGCTGAATTATAAATTTAATCTAAGACTACACCGGTTGTGAACAAATACATTTAAAATTATTATTACCGATAAAATATCAAATGTAAGGTACGAGTACTTGAATGAAAATAAATATATCGTGATTGTACTTATAACGACTCATGTAATTATTATTTAAAGTTTATAAGTACGTACCCGTAAAAACATCTTTAAAAAACTTACGAGTAATTTAACTTCCATCAACACTCCATTATGTAACTACTAAACTCCGCACATTTGTACAAACATGAAGTCAAGAGTAAAGTTAAACCAACAAGCATCAAACAATCCCAACCATTAAACATCTAAGTGAGCGGTAAGATAAATTAGAATCTCATCAAAAAATACAAAAGTTAATGATATAATACATAATGGAAAGACTCATGCAACCTTATAGGGACTTATATCACAATGTTTCACGTTAAATTCCTTATGAATGTCCAATAATAAGCGAAAATTTAAAATAAATTTATTATGGTAAACTCCAATTGAGCAAAGAACCTTTGAACCCTAGATAACATTATAAGGAGACACCGCTCAAGAATCCAATAAACAAGATCGAGTGCCACGGTTAATATTACAATTTCGCCTAACATGTTTCGTAACTTTCGCACATTTGATGCTCTAAAATTTTAAAATAAGCAGCAAGATTCTTATGTTTTAAACGAATAATACTATAATAAATTAATTTTCTGAAAAAACCCCGGGCGTGCACGGATTATAACTAGTTGAACTTGGACATAACTATGCAGCCTAAGGTGATGTTTATTGAGCTTTATCCCAGAAAATTGCCAATCCATGTAAATTGTTGGTTTCTTTAAAGCTTAATTTTAAGCCCCCAAGGATTATTAACCTGGCCCTTTTCTCATTACAATCACACCCTCCCGAAAACGACTTGTGTATACACAACGTGACCACCCACAGCTCGAACATGGTACCATGTTACAGATAGAATAAATGAGTAAGCATGAGGATGTTATCAATATGCATAGGTCCTTCCCCCTTTGCCAAAACATAATGCCAATAGTTACTGTTAGAAAAACAAATGTGTGTTATGGGTACAAATTTAAAGCTGAAAAGGACAACGTGATTGCATCAAATATGCTCTACAACATGATACAAGTTAAATCGACGGATAACACCTCATCGTTGACTCCGAGATTTATGTACTCCATAAGTCATAGAGATGTGTTGACTAATGGATTTGAATTTTTGCACCCGTACTGTACGAGAATAAATATCCAGAGTTTATTATTATTAATTATTATTATGATTATATTATTATATTATGTATAGAATTTTAATCCCCGAAACCATTGTACAGAAGAAAATTTAAGTTTATACAACTTGAAATAAAACAACACCAACAAAGAAAACAATCTCTTTCTCACATCATGTATGTTTTAAATCAATATTAATGCCTTTGGCATCCAATTCATAACACTTATACAAAGCTAAAAGATTTCTTGCCATGCTAGCATGGTAGGCCCAAAATAGAGTCAATAGAGACCGGGTGTAGCGAGTTGGACAAGCGTTCTCCTCCTCCACAACTCGGATTCCCTTATTACACTACCGCTCTCCCACTGCTCAGTCGCAACGCATTTGCGCATAACCAGATCGTGCAAACGGCCGACTTTCGTTTTTCATGTTGTGCAACCGGAGGTATGTATGTAGTTATTTAAGTAAATTTTTGTTTGGGATATAATTGTCTATAGTAAACAGCATGTTTTTTGTGGTCAAATTGAACAACAGACCACCGAATGACATGAAAATGTGATAAACACACACCAACTCCCTAAGGCAATGCAATGGTGAGGTTGCCACCGCCCAAAGTCACCAACCAACCGAGTAGTATACTACCAACGGGCCCTCGTGGTCAGCGGTATGAGGATTTACCCTCCCTTAGGCCAAGTCCTCCAAGTTCGAGTCTGTCCGTAGGTGATAGGGGTCTCCTCCCCCCCCGCGTGTGTAAAGGGAAGGGTGTCATTGCTTCCTGCCGCTGGACCAACCTGGCTATGTGGGCTCGTCTACGTCCTTCTGGGCTAAGGCCCATGTAGCCACAATTGTCGGTCAAAAAAAAAAAAAAAAAAAAAAAAAAAAAAAAAAAAAAACCGAGTAGCATGGACGCATTTCCCTTAAGTTTTTTTTTTTTTTTTTGGGTTAAATAGCACATGTATCGTCAAATGCAGGTAAGTTGATGTTAATATGTAAAGATCACAACTTTATCAATCTAAATCATGTATAATATGTAGAAAAGAGATGAGAAAGATGGTGACTTGATGTATAATATGAGGCGTATGGAATAGAACTTTTATTAGAGAAAAACACACATAAAACACATACAAGCACACATACAAATGAGGCATAATGTGCCTTTTATAGTGCTAGAGATTATGCCCTAAAGGCTTTGATGGGCTTGGGCTTGGGCTTGGACTTGGACTTTTACATAACATTACAAGGCTTTTCTAATAATGCTTATAACATATTAGATTAACTAGCCCAAACGCCCAATAACTATTTCTACCTACACGACAAACTAAATTTAAATGATGAGAACGACCATCACTTTCTATAAATATTTTTAATGCTAATTCAATCTCCCCCTAAGGGATGGTCGTTCGAATGACGTTCCCTGTGATTTGGTCTTAGTCATCTTTTGATGTTGAACTTTGTGTGTCGTTGTAGAATAGTCTTTTAGTCTTTGTTCCTTCATGCTTTGTGATCTTTGATGAATAACATTTTTCTTTGTTCTTTGTTGTTGTGG
>LBNU01008776.1:9152-34670 GCA_014162995.1 Artemisia annua
AAAAGGAAGAAAAAAAGAAAAAAAAAAAAAAAACTTATTAACATGAGTAACGATCAGTTGACACCTACCCAGGAGTCCAGGGATCTCAACCGAGATTCGTATAGAACTGTGCCTAACTGTTTGTGATAAACTTTATATATGGTTGAGTTTAAAGAAATCAGTCATCTAATAACAAACTTTCATAACAATGATTAATAGACTGAAATAAGCCAAACTGTGAGGAGACTGCGTACTATTAGTTACCAAGATTGGCCTATAACAGCAATGGCATGGTAGCTGTGTCAGTTTCGGGTGACCATTAACAGAATCCGAGAGATCGCTAAAAATCTGCTATGAAGAGGGTAGGTGAAGTGTACAAACTGATAGTAAGCAAAACAACATGAGGAGTTACAACACACCGGTCTATTCTCATCCCAATTGAGTGAAACACACCACGCAGAGTGAGTAGCCACTCTGACCCTATTTTACAGTTGACTGAGTCGTGTGGAAGCCCGCGCGTTGCTTGGCGGGTGAGTACGAGCGTGGAAGCCCGCGCGTTGCCGCGGGAGTGCATTGACACCCGTAAATCAACTAAATATACACATTCGACCATTGTGACCATCAACACGTGTTTCACTTCGCTGTCCGTATTCAGAAAATAAACTCGATTGTCGTAATTGCTAACTATGAGTCACTGTTGGTTGAGTTAAACTCCCTTTAGTTGTCAAATGGCTATATTTTTGCGACTAAATGATTCAATTTATAACCTGATAATACAATCTAGTTACATAGAATGAAAAACTTCTGAAACAACCCACTGAACCAATCCAAGTATGTTAATATCACAGCCAATGTCACCCTTTTAAGTTTTTCACAAATCTACTACCCTATTCAGATCCATTTTTTCTGGATTCAAAATGACCAAATGAATAAAAATACAGTCACTGTTTACCCAGGCAATTGCATAACGTTCCTTATTCAACATCCTCAATGTGCATAAAACAATTCTATTAAAAAGTTCAACTACTCACCATAGGGTGAAATTTTGCGGCTGCCATTGGTGTGATGAGCTTGGTAGTGTCAGGTTCATGAGAATGGTGCACGGTAAATAGATCAGAGATGATGTATGAGGTTGTGTATGAGGAAATAGCAGTACCTTCCATCCTTCCATGTACCTGTTTCAAGGTTCAACTATGGTTAATTTGCAATCAAAGACAACCTGATACATGTATTTAGGTACTCGAGTCCATTATTATACCTGATTTAGCTGCATTAACCGTTGTTGTCTTGCACCTTGTATTTCAATAGCTTCGTATAACTTTTCATCTTCTTATGTTGCCTACAGGTAGGAAGTGAGTTAGCAAATCCTCATAGGTCTCATGAGCACTACTAATATTGCCCCTAGTCAAACAAATGCCTCATTAGGGAAAAAAAAACACTTCAGCTTGCATTCATTATACATTTTATGTGTTGTCAAGCTGTAGTTTGTAGCTAACTATATATTATAGAAACGTACGCTTAATCCAGAAACTACTGGTTGAACTTAGCTATACGACACTCCTAATCATGACAAAAGAAAAAAAAATCAATTAAGATTGGATATCCGTTTTCCACATGGCCTAAAAAAAGGGTTCACCTGTGCAATTTAAATAGCAGAAAACACATGAAACATACTTTGAAGCAGTTTTCCATCTAGAAAGCGTTTTGAAGAATCTTCCATAACCACATGTCAACATTAGGAGGTGCTGATCTATTGGCGCTGAGGTATATCTGCAATTTAAACATCAGACACACAGATTAATACTTTCATTTCAACCACCATCTCATTTATTCCAAATACCATGTAAGTCATTATACTATCATTTTTTTTGCTATATACGTCACTGAAATATGACACAATATTAAGATTCAGTGGTTGGCTAGCAAGAAATGACTAATTTAGGATATGGCTTAACAAAATCAATAAACCTATACTAATAAGCTCATATGCTGTAAAAGGTAAGCTTACTGATTTTCCAAATCTCAATAAGCCTATAAACCCAACCCCTGAAGTAGTACGCCAGTAAACGAATTTGCATACATTGTTGTGCATCACACTAATTCCTATAAACTTCAAGTAAATGCAGATATATGGGTACGCAAAGGACATAAAGTTGACCTCTTCTAAATACAGATATGTAATGCCTCTGACTCTCCAAATGCGAAAACATGACCTGTGAATATATATAAGAAAATAAATGAAAATAAGAACCTGTATGTGTTGAACGAATCTTGTACATGTGAACTTATGTAAAAAAAANGAAAACAAGAACCTGTATGTGTTGAACGACTCTTGTACATGTGAACTTATGTAAAAAAACGACAATCTTGTTACGAAATTGTGAAACTGACAATTCATGAATGCTTCCTCCGGAATGCAGTTTTTAAAAAAGTTGTTAAAAGAGTCTAGTTTGAGAATCAGGATAGACATAAAAAAAAGCCCGTACCTTAACAGAAGAATAAGCCTACACATTCGGCTTGCTTTTAAAAGTTAGCTTCCAAAAATAGAATACTCGATAGTCATGGTTCAATCTTTTGTACATGTGAGTCAATAAAAGATATGTGTGTCTCATGTTTGGGTCACTTTGTAGCTAGTAATGTTAGTGTTATTATTATAAGAGTAAAATGACTAAAGAATATCAACCATTGAATGTCGAGTATTCTATTCAGATGCTTTAATCTCTTATACTTGTAAAGACATTTTCTAATAGCAATATCAAAAGGTTGGCCCAAGGGTGCATATCGGGAAAGTTTTTTATGCAAGAACGAAAAAAAATATATATATATAAAATAAAAAAATAAATAAAAAAAAAAATGTACTACACAGTACAACAACAGGTAAACTGAAAAATCAACATCCTTTCATTAAGATAACATGATCATTATCATCATCATCATCATCGAATTGTTATTCCATAAGAAATTAAAAACATTAACATGATACCTACCTTCCGATTATAAAAGGAAACTTTTTTTCTTCATCGGTTCCAGTTATCGAGCCGAACATTTTTCCTATAACAAAAGAACAATACAGAAACCTTATATGCAAAAAAAACTTTCTTTTTTGAACTAAAAATGGACACATATTGCTTATTTGTTTTAGTGCTTATTTTTAGGCAAAAAATCATTCACAAAACGGCCTTAAGCATAAACTAAAACAAAGTAGCTAGAATTGAAAATTTAGGAATTTTAGCTTCATATTAACCTAAAGTACATGATTAAAGAAACCTAAATATGACAAACTACTTGATTATTTCTCTTAATACTAAACAAAAACCATATCCTAATCATTCTCCTACTTGCTCCTATATTTACTAACAAACCAACTGACTATCCCAGAATAAAGAAAATGTAAACTTACAATCTTACATATAAGAAGCTCAAGGTAAAAGGAGGTAAGAAAGATACATACTATATCAATTACCTTAAAGAAACTGAAGCTTCAGATTTGTCTGATCAGTGTAGATTGTGAAACCATTTCGGCTTTCCAAAGCATGATCAGGAAGCGATGCATCAATCCAAACCTTATGACACCATTAATGACAATAACTTCATGACTCTGACGCGCTCTGCAGCTGAATTAAAACAAATTTAACCTTAGAACACAATCTAAATTTATAAGTTGAAACATATTCAAGCAAAATGGTGAAACAACTCAACATGTAATATTGGGTATGTAGGCAGACCCCGTTTCAACTTATAATTTGGGTATAAGTCAGGTCCGCCTCTTAACAAAATAATAATGACCCCGTTTTATTTTGGGCTTTAGTATACTTTATAACAATGCAACATCATAACCTAATGCTAGTAGGTACCTGTCCAGCCAAGCGGTTAACGTCAGCTTCTAATTGCAGTCTCTGTTCGTCACAATTCAGGACAACCTCAAGTGAGGACATGCCTTCATTGTAGGAAGTTGCAAATCACGCTACTGATCGTGAAGCAAATGCGCTAACATTATCATTCTTTTTCAATCTTTCATAAAACACTAATTACATTTCTGATAAAACACATTTTGAAAAACAATGTTCTGGTGTTTATTGAATTATCAAAATCAACGCTTGTGTCGCCGTTGCCATATGTACAATCTAAGACACAATACTCAAAAGTAACTACTATAAAAAACAACATACAAAAATTATACCTATCTCCGCACACCGAGTCCCTGCATCTCTGAAATCAACACCGTAAGTTTCATAAGCCTCAAAAAATAAGGTAAACCAAAAATAAGCCGGAAACTTGGGGCTTATGAAATATAAGCCGAAACACAAATAAGCTCGTAAGCCCGCCTATAAGGTCAAACAAACACCCCCCTTAATTCAAGACTATAATCGAAATCCATAATCATACATCCAAACACCCCTAATAAAATAATTCATAGCAACATAAGAACACAAAATAAAAAGAAAATGAACAATTACCTTTGTTCAGCCCAATAAAGATCGGTAGATGCAACATCATTAAGTAAAAAATTATAATCAATCAGATCCGAATTTGTATTCTCAAACGGATCCATTTTCTGATGTAAATAATTTCGATAACTATTATTAAAATGAAACCCTAACCCCAATATATATTTATACGTGAGTGGAAGGTTTGAGAATGATCGTTGGTTTTTGATCGTCAATCTTGATTCTGATTTGGGATTAGGGGATGTGGAAGATGGTATGTTTTGGGTTTTGGATTATATTTTTGGTGATGAAATTAATGTGTGAATGGGGAAGAAGGTTCTAGGGTTGTGTAGGGGGAAAATATCCAGGGAAAAACGGAACGGGAAGAGTCTTGGAACGGAAGAACAAAAATGAACAGTGGTTCAAACAGTGTTTTATAGGGTTTCAGCCAATAGAATCGCGTTTTGTGTCCGTTTTGTGTAAAACGGGAGTTCCCATCTTTAGTATATATATATAATTTAGAATAAGTACTATCAAAGTAATTGTTTTTTATCTTAAAGAAAAAGAAAGGGCAACATTCGTTCCACAAAGACTGCTGACCAGTGTCAATATTTCTTTGGGTTTGGACTTTGGAGAAGATTACAAACGTAAAATATTTTATCCAAAAAGAAAAAGTATAAGCAGATAAATTCATAAATCATAGAAGTACTAGTGTCAATATTTCTTTGGCTTTGGAGAGATTATAAACGTAAAATATTTTATCTTTTCTTTTTAACAAGTAAAATATTTTATCCAAATTCCAAAAAGAAAGTAGATAAATTCATACATCATAAAAGTACCAGTGTCAATATTTCTTTGGCTTTGGAGAAGATTATAAACCTAAAATATCTTATCGACAAAGAAAAAGCAAAAGTCGTAGATAAATTTATAGATCATAAAAGTACCAGTGTCGATATTTCTTTGGCTTAGTTTCCTACTTTATGAAAATGAAAATGAGTTTTATTTATTTTTTGTTCAAATTATTTTATTTGATCTTAACGGAGAATCACTTTCAAGCTTTTCACTAACATTTCACCCACTTAACTTGCCATGATGTCTTCATCTTCCTAACTCTGGTCTAAACTTTGTTTTTTATATGTTATAATTTGTTATATGATATTTAACTGTTAAAATTTTTATTTAAGGGAGAATTGCATATAAATCATTTCAAAATGTACGTTCAATTTCTTTAAACCAATAAGTAAAGGTGCTAAATTTGTCTCATTGTTTATCTAATTGTTTGTTAAAGGTATAATCTTGTTTTCAGATGATAGTCATCAAGACCTCACCTGATAGATACTACTATGTTTTAAAAGTGCCATTTTCCAAATAATATAAATTCAGTCGATCATTTATTGCTACAAATTGAATATCGGGTAACAAGTATGAAAGAAGCAAACACACTTTTGTTATCGTTAAAAATTTAAATATAAAGTCCTTGACTGATATGTTTAACTCATGCAGCTAATTTTGTATCTAAGAATAAGACCGGAATATGTGGCGAACTTAAAAATAAAAAAAAATATATATATATATGATGAGATATATTCCTAACTATGTACTATGAAACATTGAATTTGATAAGAAACAACTACCGTTTACTTTCTTCAAATACATTTGTCGACCATTTTCATATCATTAACATAAAGACCAATTATTAGTCCATGTTGATGGCTTATTAGTCCATGTTGATGGCTCACTATACGATATCCATCGTCTATAAATACCACAATTTTTATTCTCATTTCATCACAAACAAAACATCTTCTTTCATACATATTATTTGAGATCAGTCAAGTAAGTGAATCATGTCAACTGCTACAATTGAAGTTGAGGTTCCTTCAACGCATTCGGCTGAGAAGGTTTTCAAAGCCTTTTGCGACTTTGAAACTATCGCACCCAAGGTTGACCCTGCGGTTTTCAAGTCTATTAAGACAATTGAAGGCAATGGAGATGTTGGAACTATAAGGGACTTCACATTTGGTGATGGTAAGAACTTGAACAATTAAGTAGTAATTCTATTTAACTTCTAAACAATATAGACTATAATCTTTATATATGCTTGAGTCGCAAATAAAGCATGCAGTTTCATATGTGATCATGTAGTTTCAAATAAAATAGCTAGCTTATCTCATTTTTATTCGTTATGTTTTGACGGTTTTGTTGCTAACTATATATTACTCAACATAGGCGTTCCATTTTCAAGCGGGAAGTATAAGGTAGATGTCTATGATCCAAGCAACTTTACCTATGGTTACACATTTTTCGAAGGTGACTACTTGCAGGATATAGCAGAGTCCATCACACATCATGTTAAGATTGTGCCTGCTGCTGATGGAGGAAGTGTATACAAACAAACAATTACGTATAACTGCAAAGGTAACGCTAAGCCATCTGAGGAAGCTCTTAACTTTGAAAAAAGTGGATTCGAAAAAACCTTTAGGGCTATGGAAGCTTATGCTGCTGCTCATCCAGAACTCTATTGATCATTTCTGGTCGAAAAACATGCTGGATTGGGACACTTTGGTTTGTGTAGTCCTCGTCTGTTTTAATTAATAATAATGAACAACGTTCCATGTTAGATAACTGTTGTAGCATGTGTCGTATGGACTAGTAACAACATTTCAAGGTTATCTATGTTTAATAAAATTTACTTACTTTTCATGAATGTCGAACTAATTTTGCATCGCTATTTATTTTATTTTTATTAATTATCAGTATTTATTCTGCTTCTAACTAAGGCAAGTCGTAATTGTCATAACCTTTATGAACTTTTCTTGCAAGTCAACCACCATCAAGGTGGCATAATGGTTAGGCTTCCAATATCCACACAAGAAATCTTAGGTTCAATCTCTCTGGGTAAACACCTTGGAGTTTGTCATGGAAAGGGTTCGTAATATGTAATGGTCACACGGGGATATATCCTATTAGACCTTGTACCTTCCGTCAAAAACAAGACAATCTCATTTATTTACTCGTTCATAACCTACCCATATTTTAATGACAATTAGGGGAAAATGTTTTGCTTTGTATATACCTTTAGCAAAATACCCTGACCATTTGAAGTCTTGCTACAGCCTACAAATGGGATTACCATTGGTTGTTTAGTCCAAAAAAAAAAAAAAAACAAAAAAAAACAAAAAACAAAAAAAACAAAAAACTGTAGAAAACGACATAAGGCCTTTATAAAAGAGAGTTGATTTGCATACTTTCACTTTTGATTGGAACACTCTAGTTACTGCATCAGACAATTGTATTATATTTATATTCTGATTTGAATACTTGTACAGTGAATATGCAAAGTTTGCAAATCACGTCACTTTCTAAAACTATCAATTCCAGTACGAGGAAAGTCGTACAAAAAAAATAGTACGAGGAAAGTATAAAAGAGTAATTGTTTATTTGTTTTCCGGCAGATGTAGAATACTGAGTCAATTTAAAGTAATTGCTCATTCATTCAATTTTATGTTCATTTATTTATTTTTGACTTTTCCAAAATAAATGCCTACTTTTATATCATCCTTAATATCTACTTCCGTCCAAAAAAATAGAATGAATAGTAATAGGTGATATGTTGGTCTTCTAATTATTTTTTTAGAAAGGCAACAATATATTAGAACCCACAAAGAAAAACAAAATACAAAGAGAAGGCATCCTACCCCACTTAATCAAGCAAATTAAATGGCGGAAGGACCCAAGAGTTAAAAGTTAAGAATACAAAGGAACAAAAGTGTCTAAGGAAACTGAATCCCATACTCAACTGTGTCACATGATGAATTTAACATAAAAACTAAATTGACAGACATTCACTTTGAAGAATACTAACTGATACAATCACATTTCTTGTCACTTAATAGGAAACCACTTGCAGACTTGTTTAACTTCAATAATCAGATAATGTAGCCCAACAATCCAGTGACACACTTGAGCCACACAGAACCATGGCAAAATTCTAATATTCAATTCCCATTGATAAAGTAGAGCGATCAGATAAACAAAGAGCAAATAGCAAAGACCAGAAAAGCATATAAGACAACCGGACACGGCCAACTGTTATCCTACGATGCCCTTTTGAACCTTACTGTCAACTCAATATCCACTCTTATAGAACTCACTGTACGAGCCAGCAATACATGTCGCATTAACTCAGTCCCATGAAATCACTAACTGAATTACAATACCTGATGTTGCCTGATGTTGACCGTCCCAATCGAGCTTTTGACATAGAATCCCACAAAAATCGCGATGCTGTAGCAAAACTATATAACTTAGATGTTAATTTAGCCGAATGTTTCGAGGGTCCCGTAACCATTGTTGCCAATCAATCGATTTATATTTCTTTGATCTTCTCACTATCCATTCGAAACACTTGAGTTGAATGTCTTGAACTATCTTACCGAACACACGAGTGTTCCTTTCCTTCCAAATAAAGTATCCGGATGTCCAAATTGTCGCTTGCCATAATAAAGCTAGCTTGGAGGGAACATTAACATTCCCACTATGAGAGAAAAGTTCACCAATAGTGAAAACGTTAACATTCCCTACATTCCACCAATTAAATAGTTTGGTCCACACATTCATTGCAAGGTCACACGTGACAAGGCAATGAGTACATGTTTCCACACTATCGTTCCAACACGCGCACAAAACCGAGTCTAAATCAATGCCCCGTCTATCGAGTTCCACACGAACCGGTAGTCTTCCTTTAAGAGCTCTCCACACGAAGATGTTGACTTTCTTAGGTACCAACTTGTTCCAAATCGTATCTTGACCACCACTATCCACATGAAGAATCTTCTCCTTGATCAAACTTGTAAGATCTTTAACTTTGAACTCGCATCTTCACCAAGTGTCCACCTCCATTTATCCCTACAAGCATTAGAAACAACCACATTCCGTAACACCTCAATTAAATTCTCATAATCCCTACAAACTCTACCCCTAATGATTCTACTCCACTCCCAAGCCCAAACCCACTCGTTATCTACCCAAGTACCCTTATCCATCACACTACCTTCCTTTCTACTATCCAAATGGAAAAGTCTAGGAAACAAAACATAATGTCCCTCCCATCCCCCAACACCCCCACACATGAAGAAGTAAAATCTAACCCCAACCCGTCCAATTCCACACCAATCTTCGCAATATCACCTGCAAGCGATTCGGTGACTCAGTAAAGTTGACATTAATAATATTAATTAGAAAGTGTGAGTTTTGTTTTTATGTGTGTATGATACTCGGTCGTATACACGACCCATTTCATTATTTTTCGTTGGCCGATCGACTACCCACACAAACACGACCGAATGCAACTCGATCGAATAACTCGGTCGCTTATCTCTTCTGTGGGCAGCCTAAGGCCTTTCTAAAAGAGAGTTGATTTGCATACTTTCACTTTTGATTGAAACACTCCAGTTATTGCATCAGACACTTGTATTATATTTATATTCTGATTTGAATACTTGTACAGTGAATATGCAAATAAAAAAAGAGTTTGCAGATCACGTCACTTTCTAAAAATATCAATTCTAGTACGAGGAAAGTCGTACAAAGAAAATAGTACGAGGAAAGTATAAAAGAGTAATTGTTTATTCGTTTTAAGGCAGATGTAGAATACTGAGTCAATTTAAAGTAATTGCTCATTCATTCAATTATATGTTCATTTATTTATTTTTGACTTTTCTAAAATAAATGTCTACTTTTATATCATCCTTAGTATCTACTTCCGTCCAAAAAAATAGAATGAATAGTAATAGGTGATATGTTGGTGTTCTAATTATTAGTTTTCTTTCTTTAGTTTCAAAAATTTTATTTTCTAATTTTATTTATATTATTTGCACGCTATTTTACATGAAAATAAATAAACTAAAAAGAATATAATCGCTATCAATATAAGCAAATTAGATTACAGAAACTAGAGAAAAAATGGATTTCATACCGACGTAACGCGCTCGCATTAAACGCCTTGTTTATTTCAATTAAGATGGTTTTCAAAGATAATATTTTATTAGAGCATTGTTATGGCCTCCTACAATATCTTCCTACTAATCCTCCTACACACACAACAATATTATATATTTTTCTCTCCACTCATTCTCTCTCTGTATCCAAACCACCAGTTCTGACACTTGTCAGGATCTTGTGAGTAGGAGGATTTATAGGAACATGAAATAGGAGGATTTATCATTTTTCATTTTATTACTCCCTCCGTCCCATAGTTATAGTCCACTGTTGACTTTTGAAGTCTTTATTTTTCAACTTTGACCTTAAATATTTTTATTTGTGTTATATATTGCGTGATGCAAAATATATGAGTAGATTGAGTTTTAAATGTATTTTTCATTACTATAATTTTTATCAAGTATTATATAACACAAATAAAAATATATAAGGTCAAAGTTGCAAAACGAAGACTTAAAAAGTCAACAGTGGACTATAATTATAGGATGGAGGGAGTAATACATAATGTAATAATCTTATCCACATTTCTTAAATTGTGTGATAAAAGTGAAAACGAAAACATAATTCAAGATAGTAAATTCTTTTGCAACTTAATACATTCATGTTTGTTTGTGTAAGAAACATGTCATGAAGATAGCGTTTACAATGTTTTTAGGGTGTTGATATTCAAACCATTTTATTTGATAAATAGAGCATCCTATATAAAATATATAGCACACCGTACAACACTGTAATAGATAAAATGTGGTGTGTGTGCATCAAAAAGAGTGGTGTATGAATCAACCCTCATGTTCTTGTGTTTATTGAACTAGTTATAAGTTTTATGCATGCACGGGGTTTACACATAAATCAAATTTATTATAAAATTTAATTTATTGTACGGGCATATAAGAATATAATAATGTTTAATATCTTGTTACTTTGATATTACACGCATAAAGTTCATACTATAAGTATAACTAATCATTATATTTTAACTAAATTTGTTTGGTGTGTACTTATAAATTGTGCTTTCATTTTAATACTTATATTACAATTAAATTATTTATCGTTATCCGTATTCTAGTTTTTAACATGTATACGTACGGGTTATTAAACGCGAATTAACTTCGGATAATAACTATAACTAATAATTATATCTCAAATATATTTGTTAGGATTTGAAAATATGATCAATTTTCTTTAATAATCTTACTGTTTGAGTAATTAATTTGATATTTAACATAATTACAAATTCATTAAATATAAATTTTTATATATGTTGTATTTAATTCGCGCATATACTCAATAAGATGTAAACGTCTATTGATGGTGTTTTAAGTATTACGCTCAATTTAATAATAATAATAATAATAATAATAATAATAATAATAATAGTTGTTTTTTTTATATTTTTTTAAAGTATACGGGGGTTTTGTTAAATATATAAATATTCTTAATATTATGAAATAAATGATTTTACGCTTAAGTTTATTAAATTAGGTTTAAGATTTGTCTCTTTTAAAATTTTAAGATTTGATTGTAAATTTTATTAATCAATAAAAGTATAACGTTTCTTAAGTCTGAAATTAAAAATAAAAAATAAAAAATTCACAAGAACATGTATATTTTAATTTTTTTTCCTCACCAAATTTTTGAAAAATTTGACTAGGAAGGCTAGATCGGCAATTGAACCTTTCTGTTGATCAATTGAAAATTACATTTGTCCAATTGGTATCTTCTCTTATTATACAAGAGATTTTAACCTTTTAATCACGTGTACAGCTTTTGCCAAAACTAAGCTCGCATTTTACTGCTTTTTTAGTCTACTTGATATTCGAGAGACATGTAGCCAAAATAGTTTGTTCACTTGTACGAATAAACAGACGTGTTTTCAGCGTATTTTAATAACATGTTAGATGTGCACATTAAACAGAAAGACTGTCATTCGTATCAAAACAACATACAAAAACATTGCAAATGAATTTAGCTCGACGCCATCCATAACAACATTGAGAAAACCTCAATACACTTAACCGCAAAAAGACAGATTTGCCCCTGATGTAAAAAAGTTAATCAAAGCCCAGATTATTTGAGAAAATCAAAAGTATAGTTTTATTTTGTTACACCCTCCGGACCTTTTTAACAAAAGTAACAGAAAGTCCCAACAATTAACCCTCCAATGCAGCTGCTCCGGAAATAATCTCACTGAGTTCAGTAGTGATGGATGCTTGACGAGTCCTGTTAACAAGAGATAACAATTGTGAGATAAGCATTCAAATAACAAAAGGCATTCACATTTTTTGGTAAATGGTGGGGTGTTAAGCTTATTTTAACGACCTTATTGGTTTATTGTATTAACAAAACAAAAGGAGCTTATAAACAGTCCATAGCATTAAGATTTTTCCATATGATCCTCTACATGTGGAAGTATAACACTCCGTGATCTAACACATATATGTTAAGACTTGTCCAAAGTATGTGCATACGGGTGTTTTTGTGTGTGTGTGTGTGAGAGAGAAAGAGAGAGAGAGGGAACCTGTTGTATGCAAGTGTAAGCTTATCAAGCATGTCACCAGCATTTCTGCTGGAACTGTCCATAGCAGACATACGAGCTCCTTGTTCACTGCAGGCGTTCTCCAAAACCGCATTGAACATTACCTGAGACATCGGCAATAATCCAATTAAGAGTTGAATGGAACTTTGCTCATGTTAGAATACGACAATAAATCAGAATCAAGAGTTGAATAAGACATGTTTTTAACAGGTAGCCTGAACCTTATATCTGCTACATAACAAAAGCATAATAAATTAAGAAAGATTGCTTTTCCCATCCAACTTTTGACTCCCAAAGACCTAACAGGTTACTAATCAACTTTAAAATACCGATTGACCTCTCTAATAGATATTTGGCCCATTCGTCTCAACATAATTGCAGAATTTTGTTTTAAAGAAGTTCTCAAACTACAATTGCTTTATCGTCTGCTTCCATCATTTGCAAAAAGAGCGATCACTTTAAAGGGAATTTGACATCAAATAAAAAGTCGATACTCTTTCATTAAAGAGATTCATAAGATGTGGACTTTATAGTCCAAGATGCACTTGACTGTTGGAAAACAAAAAGTGCTTCATGTTTTATCAGCAAGGCCCCAAACATTCTTTGACGTACATTGCACAACCTAACAAATATAATTTATTAAGAAGTTTGAAGCATATGGGGGCTTACGCATGAAAACTGGAATTCAGTAAGATTCTGAAGAACTTCAGACTTAGTTTCACCACCTTCAATTTCATAAGAATCCAAATCACCAATCTTTCCTCCAGCTTCTGATTCTCTTTCCACAATCTTCAAAAAACCAACGCCCAATTAGTATAAGCATACAACAGTATTGACTGTAAGAATTCAAAACAAATTACTTACCTCAGGAGACAAGACAGTTGCGGTTGTAGGCAGAAATGAGACAACCGATTGGAACTTGTTGAATACAATCCTCAATGCATCAAACTCCACATTCTTCAAGATGTCGTCAGCAATAACTGATATCTGAAAATAAAGTAATATTAGAAGGTCACAACCCACGCTTGGAAAAGAGAGCCAAAAAGTATTCATAGAAAAAAACAAAAACTATAAAATCACCGAGTCACACATACCGAATTGCTTCCACACCAATTTCATAAGAACCAAGCACGTTCACTAAACTGAAATACGAGTAACTAATATAAAAGACAGCTGGTTGACTTTTAAGAGATCGATAGTCTCTCTAGACCCTAGACACTAATAACAATCACACCATATAGCTTTGCTGCCTACCTAATAATTTACTTAATCGCCTGTTGTGCCTGTATAGTGTATACAGAGAATAAAGTAATCTAGCTAAAACCGGACTAGGTCAAATCTACAAAGACTAACAGCATCTACATGTTGCATCAGGGGAGGACCTATATATAAGGTTTGGGGTGGCGGCGCCCCCCATGGCTAGCCGAAAAAGATTAGATTTGAGTGTAATTTTTTTTTTTAATT
Organism: Artemisia annua; assembly: GCA_014162995.1. Lineage (NCBI taxonomy): Eukaryota > Viridiplantae > Streptophyta > Magnoliopsida > Asterales > Asteraceae > Artemisia > Artemisia annua. The sequence continues at coordinate 23,559 of LBNU01008776.1, forward strand.
TTGACCTTTTTTCGAAAGTGCCCCCCAACCAAAATTTAAATTGCCCCCCACCTATATACTAAAATCCAACATTCATCACTCTCAATCCTTATAAATCATTCATCTCCAAGTAACAATACTCGATTTATCGTTTCGATCATACTTTTTTCTTCCGCATTTTGTTGCTATTGTCAAAAAAAAAAAAAAAAATTGCCCCCCACATCTTATTATCCTGGGTCCGCCACTGTGTTGCATGTTAGTTACAAAGAATCAGACCAATAAAGTAGTAGTATTAGTGACAACAGAATATTATGGTGCATTAAGTAATGCCTATATATGTTGCGTTCAATTGTCAAGAAAATTTTTCAATCTACAAAGAATAGAGCGAACACACCAACCGTTCATTGATACTATTACTAAACACATAGAACAATCCATAGATTGATTTCATATAAACACTAAACATCAGCTGTTGTCAAATAAAAACAAAGAGAACTCAAGCTAAGCGCATATTCAATGAATGTGCTGCTAGATGAACATGGTTACCTGGGTGTAGTTAAGGAAATTCTTTTGCAACTCAGTCAAAGTCAACACAATGTCTTTCTTAGAGTCACGGATCAATTGGGCCTTTCCCTTTTCTCCCAAGATCACATACTTACTTTCAGCATCAGGACCTGTATGTACGCCAACAAATTAATGTGATAATATTAAGATTTCAGTCCACTGATAAAATTTATGTCATGCATATGTACCAGCGTTGACTTTGTGAAGAGCCCTGCTTATCTTTACTGATGTAGAATTGATACCACCACAAAGACCCTTGTCTGATGAAACAGTGACAATGACATTCTTCTTGACAGCCACACCTAGTAAAAACAATGAATCATAATAAAATTCAGATGAGAAAAATGTAAAATTTGTACCATAAAGAAAAGATAACTATACTTTAGCGTCAAGTCCAAACCATACTTTAAATAAGATTGGTGGTACATTTCATCTCCTTATTGTGCAGCACCTCTATACTCTATATTGGCTAAGTTTCATTCCAATACTACTTATTTTCCCTCAAGTTATTGCTGGATATTTTAGACAATGGTCACAACCTTCTAGTTTCGTCTTTGTTAATGGACATTTCAGATAATAGACCATTGGCAGAAGCCACGAAACTCTTCTATTACACTACCTAACAAAACACTGAATTAATTTTAGAACAGATTAAAGGTGCTTGGTTTAAGGGTATAAAAATAGAAGAATAACTTTCATTCCCAATATAAATGTTTGCTTAGTAGTTTTGATTTTTTTAAATGAGTATCAGACCCAGAAACCTAGACATATTCTAAACCCATTCCGATTCCCACTCCAACACCCATATTCCGTAAACCAAACACCGCCAGAAACCTAGACAACATTTAATACAGCAGTAACTGCAGCTTATAGTATGTAAAACTTAACTTTACCACTTTTTATTAACCATTATTTTAGAAGAATCAATCATGTATGTATACAAAAAAGTATATGAAGGCAACTAGGTTAACGTGACCATATAGCTACAAGAAATTTATGGCAAAAACATACTTGGAGTGTCGCCAAGAAGAGCAGTGAACGGCTGCCATAATCCACGAGAGTTCTCAGCTCTAACTTGAATTGCTCTCAGCTTTGAAGCTGCAACCATCTTCATAGCCTTTGTAATCTTCTGAATATTCTTAACACTCTTCATACGGTTTCTCACTGCCCAAACAAAATTTTAACACCATGAACACCCACGCTGAGAGCTAATTATAGCAAAAAGATCATAATAGCATAAAAAAAATATAAAAATGCTAGACAATGTTAAAAGAACAAGACGGTAAAATGTATTTACCAATTTGAGTGGAAATGGAACGAACCCCAAGGCCCACCTGCTCCCTGTAAGCAACAGACAAACGTTAAGTCAAATACTAATATCGAAAAATAGATATTAAACGCAGTTTGAACGTTATCTTCATATCGTATACCCCATAACATAAACATAACAACAATAAGCACCACTACTGTACGTGAAATCCTAAAAGGCTATTGCTATCCAACCTAACAAAATTATTAGAATCAAGGCGCTGTCAATGATGCTCACTCGCTTCCTTTCTAAACATTCTTTTGTATTAAGCCTTAAACATTCTTTTCACAACACAAGGGTCGTTCTAATCACTTTTCTTCTGGTTTTCAACTTTCCTTGGTATCGAACTACAGTAAAATACTTCGCCTTGGTACAAACAATTTTAAGAAACACTGCCTACAACCTCAAAAAAACAAAAATTTCCTTATTCGTACTTTTTATAAAAGATATTTGAAACAGCAGCTGCCTCGATAAGTCTACTCAACTTTTTGTCTGTGTATGGATTAGCTGTTGAACCTATTGACTTAAATAAGCCATAAGATTAAGCTGATAAGCCAATAAGTCCCCTAAATCGCCTAAACTTACAATAACCACACTGGTTTTAAATCTATAAATATTATTCTAACCAAACACAAAAACTAAATAAATCAATTTTTGGGTTATTTCATTTCGTAAATAAAAAGGCTAAAAATAGACAAATAGATGAACACAAGATCATACTGATTAGGAGAAATAAGATTAGATCTGATTGAAACGGAGGGGTTAACAAGAGGCATCAAGCGCCTTGATTCTCTTCTTGCTACTGCCATCGCCATTTGATTTGATTATTGAAATGAAGAAATTTGTTGGTTTTTTGAGTTATTATTAGGGTTTCGATTTGTTGGGTGGTGATTTGATCAGATTGGGGGAATTGAAATGAAATGAAATGAGATGGATACGAATCGAATCTAATCTTTTGGCCCATGTGGGCTTCTTTCTATTTAGCCCATTTAGGTGTTAGATGTTAATGTCTTTTCTCCGTAACTCTTACCCAAAAGAAATTATTATACTCCATTCGGCCCAAAATATAAGTTCATTTTGACTTTTTCAAAATCATTTTATTGCAACTTTTATCTTAATTATTTTTTTTCGAGTTATATAATACTTGATGTAAAATATATAAATGCATTTTCATTGATATACTTTTTATCAAGTATTATATAACACGAAAAAGAAATAATTAAAGTCAAAGTTGTAAAGAAAAGACTTTGAAAATGAAAAGTGAACCTATATTTGAGACGGTGGGAGTATCTTACATTGTATATTAGAGGAGGCATAATTGAACGCATGGCAAGAATTAAAGCCACCTCATCATCATTTTAATCAACCTAGGCAGATTTGAAGCCACCTACGCAGGTTTAAAGCTACGTAATCGTAGATTAAATCCATCTAGGCATTTTAAATCTGGAATAAAAAACATATGGCGAGAATCGAACTCGGGTTGCTTTGATCAACAATAAACATCACAACCACTGAACCATGTGCTTTTTTGGATAGCTTTGCCAAAACAAAATATAGATATGTTAAAACTATAAATTCCTATCATTTTGAATTCGGTTGACTTGGAGGGAATGATTTAAAGCCACAATCAAAGAAAAAAAAAACTAATTTCCTATTTTGACATCTAACATATTGAAGATAAGGAGGAAGTTATTGGTTTTAAAAATGGAAATTATATCAACAAGTTGGACTTTCAATGTTGCAAGAAATTAGGATGATTTCGTAACAGGCTTTCGAAAATTAGTATCATCCTAACTTAAATTTGGTGGGATTTGGAGAAATTTTGTAACCTAATTTTGCCTTATAAATAGTACGTGTTTATCATACTCCAATGCACTCATCAAAACCCACTCCACAATAACACACAAAAGCTTGAAGATGAAGTCCAAATTGCTGTACCAAAAGGATACTAGTTACACCAAAAGTTCAACACTTTCAAGAAATCGTCAGGTTAATTTAAATATATGTCTACCCTGTCAATTTGTTTGTATACTTATATTTGTGTTTTCACGAACTGAAATGGGTGTTATTTTTCTTTGCAGGAATGAAAACGAATGATGCAATTGCTCCAATCAAGGATGTCAATCCGATGGTAGCCAACATGTGTATCAAAGCTAGAGTCATATTGATTTGGCACGCACACAAACTGAATGAAGAACATGATCCATACTATTTAGAAGGTGTTTTGCAGGATCAGCAGGTTGCTTAAACAAAATATAGTTGCATTTATTCTAATACTTTATATAATGGTTTATAAAAACAACAAAATATTTGTATGTTACATGCCGTTTGCTTATCAAACAAATACATTCTAAATTCTAAATCACATTCATAACAACAAAATAAACCAATACTCATGAAAACGCGAGACATACTATGATATTAATATTTTTGTATACATTCTAGGCGAACTCAGGCCGGAATAAGAAAATAATGGATGTTTTGATACGAGCCTCTGTTACGTGAGGGGCAATGCTATATGATTTCGAATTTCAGAGTCTCTGAAAATAGTGGCTAGTTGCCATTATTACTTCATGATTGGAAAATCTCCTTCTATAAGAATACCAACGTGACCAGAGTAGACCAAATTGATGACAACGTAACTGGGTTCATATCATAACCATTCGACAGTATCTTGGACATTAATGCATCATATCGTGAGAATGATGCAGTTGTAAAATAGCAAAACACTTTTATTGATTGAATGACCAATTACATAAGATAGGATGTCTATTTATAATAGACATAGCTTGGAGAATAAGCCAACTAACCCTAAACATAATAGACTCAAACCCACAACCGGGTTTGGGCCATAATCTAATAGCCTAATACTCCCTCGCAGTTTGAACGGCAACATTGTGGACGGACAAACTGGAACGAATGTTGAAAGCCGCTTCTTCTTTTCTTCATCTTCTTTTTTTATTTGTTCGAGCGAAAGCATAATTGTATTTGGCGGCATAGTTGTGTATTGCTTGCGGCATCCTTCTTTGCGTGACGATTGCTTTTACGTCATGGCTTGCTTTGCCTTTAGAAGGAAGCGGCAAATTGATGATCAACTTTTGTTGTCAAGAACAATGATCTTCGACAATAAAAACAAATAGATGATGAAGAAAAAAAAATATAGTGAAACGATGGCAACTCAACATTTTTTTTGACGGCTAGAGTTTAGGGTTTATAAATAAAATATGAAAATAAAATCCTAAATAAAAAAATAAAGCGGAAAAAAAATGATCCCTCCGGATCACCGACAAGTAGCCGATGACCGGAGGTTAACAACTTTTATTGGTGGATCTTACCCAGAGCTCTGATACCATGTAAAATAGCAAAACACTTTTATTGATTGAATGACCAATTACATTATATAGGATGTCTATTTATAATAGACATAGCTTGGAGAATAAGCCAACTAACCCTAAACATAATAGACTCAAACCCACAACCTGGTTTGGGCCATAATCTAATAGCCTAATAGCAATTGGTATGTATTTTTTAAAATTCATGCAGACTTCTAGGCACGTTGAATAAATTTGAATGTAAACAATGTATGTTAACGCATGTTATTTCTCTTGGCAGATGTCATTGGTACGGTTGTTGGTATTGGTGATATAGTACCAGTTAGTTCAATCGGCAATCATAAAATACGAAGGACGGTGGTCATTCAAGATGCAGAGTAACCCTAACATTGTTCATAAATATAAATCTGTTTGTAAATCTTTACTAATATTTAATTACAACCAATATTACAGAGGTGAAAAAGTTAAATTGATATTCTTGGACAGCTGGGCCAATAAGTGGACTGAATATGCTGAAAACTTAGATAAAGTTGGCCATATTGACTTGATGATGAATATACTGAATATGCTGAAAACTTAGATAAACTTAGATAAGTGGTTATCGATAACACCACCAGGAGCCTTGAACAAAGAAAAGAAGTACACCGGAAGACTATCCAAGGCCGCTTTTAGTAACGTGACCCTACCACCAGACGAGAGCATCTTTGCCTTCCATTTCGATAACCTTCTGTTAAAAAAGTCCACCACGCCATTCCAATTCCTAATAATATTCATGTTAACACCAACGGGTAAACCGAGATACTTACATGGGAATTTATCAAATTTACACTTTATGGAATCAGCCGTCTCTTGCGCTATATTGTTGTTCACTTTGATGGGGTAAAGAGTAGTTTTATGATGATTCATTTTTAGACCAGAAATCAAGAAAAAGCATCGCATAAGGCGGACGATGTTTTTGATGTTTTGATCACCCCATTCGCCCATAAATACTACATCATCCGCGTACATGAGATGGGTCATAATGGGACCGTTATTTGGCAGCCTAAGACCACGAATAAACCCCATCTCTGTTGCTTTGCCCATGAATCCAGTTAGAGCCTCCATTGCGATTATAAATAAGAATGGGGATAGCGGATCCCCTTGTCGGACCCCTCTAAAACAATCAAATTCCGAAGTAGGAGATCCGTTGATCAAGACGGACGCCCTAGCCGATGCAAGAATCCCTCTAATCCAATGTCTCCACTTCTCTGGAAACCCCATTTGTCTAAGAACCTCTAAAATGAACCTCCAACTGATAGAATCAAACGCCTTTTCCATATCTACTTTCAACACGAACGCCCCGTAGTTTTGTTTATTAGCCCAAGATATGATTTCATTTAAAATTAGAGGCCCGTCTAAAATGTTTCGATCGTTCATGAAACCAAACTGTAGATTCGAGACCACCGAGTAGATCACCTTTTTCACACGATTCGCTAGTACTTTTGAAATGATTTTAGATATGCAACCAATCAAACNGGAAGTGCACAAGTGGTCATTTTCGACAGCAATATCTATAAGATGACTCGTGTCACTGCTTGGGAGCTTATGGAGAAACATGGAATGAATCCATAGCTTTACTTCCTAGATAGACTCAATCAAATAATAGGGAAAAATGTATGTTTAGGCCGAAGTTTTCTGAATTCAACCACACCAACAACCACTACAACACAACAGGGCTAATGCAACAGTCATTATCCGTTGCAAACAGCTATTTGCAACAGATTTGCAACGGATTTTGACTGTTGCATAAAGGCTCCATGCAAATTTATTTTGCAACGACATTGCAACAGGCAAAAAATAATTGTAACGGCCTTGCAACAGAAGAAAAGCTGTTGGAAATTAGGGACTTTTATGCAAAAAAGAGAATTTGCAACGGTAATTATAAAAAACCAAATTTGCAACGGTAAACTTTTGCAACAAGTTTTGCGACCGTAATATTTTGCAACAATTTAAGACTAAAACTTGCAACGGAATCTTTTCCTTGCAAACTCGTTAGAAAATTTGTTTTCAAATTCATAAATTCAATAATCCAAAACCAAAATTTTCCCAAATACATATATAGTACCCAAACTAATAATCATACAAAAATCCAAATTACATAATAGCTAATGTATCAAATCCAACGGATTACACAAACTTTAAATAATACGTGCATCTAACAAGAATTATACCAAATGCTACCAAGTCTTTACTAGGGAAGGAAAAGTGGCAGGTTCGTCTCAACAACCTTCACATCCATATATTTCTTCATTTATTCCTTCGGTTCTATACTCATTCTCAACTCTTGAGACTGAGGTTTTTATTCATACTGCTTATGCTCCACATGCCTTTACAACATTTCAACCTACAAAAAAACCAAATTTTAGACCCATTGCAACTCTCTTTAATGCATCGAAACCCAAATAGAACTATAAAAGACCTACCATAAAATAGATAATCAATCATAAGTGCATGAATTTTCCTATGTAACATCACTAAGAAAATAAATCCGTAATCTAACATTCAATAGTGAACTAGCACTACAAATACAATATACTAAGCAAATCAAATCCGCATATCAACAGACAATGTTGTTTGAAAATTTGCAAAGAAAGTTGATTCAGCAAGCAGAAATAGCAAATGCAACAAAATATCAATTTATGTTCACAATTTAAAATGAACATAAAGGGACCTACTGGTTCACTTAACCTCGACTTCTTTTTCTTTTTTGACTTGATATTCACACGATTGAACTTGGCAACCTGGCCAACCCTTTTATAGAAAATGTTAGATGTATGGCATAAATATTCCCACAAAGCCAAACAGACATACATTTTATTAATAAAGTTATCCATTTGTCCTTGGGTGATAATGTTTCCTTTGTTTATGACTCAGTTACATCATTTGTTTATACTATATGTGTGTCAAATGAAACCATTATCACATTGTCCTAACTAAATAGTATCAAGTTTGCAACTATAAGTGAGATATTAGCAACCAGCCATGAGCCCATGACTAACATTGTTCAAGATCCTTTCCTATCTAGTGAGATATTAGCAACCAGCCATTAACCCAATACATCAAAAAAAAATTATTTTCTAACATATACAAGCAATTTCAACCCGAATACAAACAACTTATTTTAACCAATTACTTTATATAATAAAGACTAATATAAACAAACCTCATATGTCGAACCCTCATGATGAGACTTGCAACCCAATACAGCACGTATGTTTGATTCAAGATGACCTCAAGGCCCATGTCATCTGCTACAGCATCACTAACATCACCCCGACCTGCTGGCCAACTGAACTAGTACTACCTCGACCTGAATAGGAAAGTTTCTTTGAATTACTAGTACTTCTCTTCGCCAAAGTCCGCTTCATGTTCACTAAAACATAAATGAAACGGATAGTTAGCATCTATATGTGGAGAGCCACCCACCCACCTGATGTTATCCTCATAACCTCACATGAGTTGTCTATCCTCGTCTTTATGAATCACTTACCATATTTTACCAACTACTTTTTTGCCCAAATCCTTGCAACTGTTGTGTTTTAAAAAAAATAGGAAACAAAAAACAATTTCATTACTTGTAACACCCCGAAAACCGAATCAGCGGAAGCTTACAATTCTTGAGGTGCTACTCGATTGTTATCACAACACAAGGTACAAAGAACGGTTTTATATAAACCGTTTTAAAGAAAAGGTATAATTAAAAACATTCAATTTACAATAGTTAAACAATTAGTGCGGAAGCTATAGTTCAAAAAAAAATAGATTTAACAGTCCCAAACGGTTTTCGGAGTCTCTATGACCAAGCCATGCCCCTCGCCAAGCTCCTCCAAGTAATATATGCAACGAGCAATAATAACACCTGAGATAAACATGCTAAAAGGTCAACACAAAGGTTGAGTGAATCCATAGGTTTAAAGTAAAATAATTGATCACAATATTCCAAGTCCTCAAGAAAGGGGCTACGATGTTATTCGCCCGAAAAATACCACTGCACTAAGCTCATGACACCAAGCGTTAACCAAACCAACACCAGTAACGCTGTTACTGAAAATAAGTCGACAATAACCGCGGAATTTCATAAATACAAATGCCCCCATACGCTAGGTACTGCCAAATACCTAGCCAACCTCAAATATAGTACACCACAATTTGCCTATCCAGCAAAAGGAGTGGGAGGGTCAATTCCTATAGGCCTATATACTATATTCGCGCTCACTCGCAAGTGATTAATGGCTCATGATCTGAGGGACTTAATAGTGGCAAAAATCGTACTTAGTGCTTATCCAACAAAATGGCTACTGCTTCACTCACAGTACCAGCATATATAAGTTTCCAGCTCAATAAACAGTTTTCAAACCATTGTGATCATAGTAAAAACAGAGCATGTATCTCACCCCAAGTAGTTTGCAAAGCAATTAAAATAGATAAAAGTGGGGCTATGGACTCACCTGAGTACGCAGCAATGCAATATATCACAACTAGTCTCAACTAGTAAATCGTAAGGCCTCAAGAATAGTGCAGGCATAACAGCATCAAGAAAGTGCCAGCACACGTCACCAAGTACAATCATCATCAAAATATAAGCACAACGGCTCCAAGTAGTACGAACACGAGGTACATCCTAATACGCATACGATTATCTCAAAATATAGTTCGTACAATAATAAAGTCTATAACAGACTATGTGTCATAGTTTTCGTGGATCACTCCAATCATTACTTGTGAAAAGTTTAGTATCAATGATTTCATAAGAAAGATGCAGGTTTCGTGTGGTGTGGTAAGATGATATAGACTCAAAATACAACTCACGCCAAGACAATAAGGACATCAACATACAACTCACGCCAAAGAGGGAACGACCTTAACAAGATCAAGAAATACTAACAACTCGAGTTAACCAAAGAAAATATAGAAAATGATGACTATTAACTATCTAATATAAAATAGGTCAATCGGTTAGTTTCGGTATTTACCCCATAATCCCAAATACTTTGGAGATAATCAATAAGGTTAAAGTAATTTAAGATTTATTAGAAAACTCAAATTAGTACATCACACAGTGAAAGTATACAAGTTAAATAAACTATAAGTTTATATAATTGTCAGGTTTAATAAAATAAAGGTTCTTGAAAATAGCATAAGTTGAGAGGTTTATAAATTTACGCATGACGCGTCCGTTACGAGTATAATATATTAAGTTCGTCCCTAGTCCAAAATGTCCTCCAAATATATATATATATATATATATATATATAATATATAATATATATATAATATAATATATATATATAGGGGAATTATGGAAAATAAATATAATTGTTATTTTAAATTTGTTTATAGTTTTTTTATATAGATTTGTTGGTTTTATTGAATTGAATATGTGTTTTTATTATGTGATTCCAGTTTATAGGTTAGTGATTATTTTAGCTGTTACGGTAAGATAAGATATATTTATTACGAGTGGGTGGTTATTATGGTTGTTTATATTTTATATTTGTAATGGTAGTAGTATTACCGTATGATTGAGTAATGTTTGATTGTTTTGTTTCTATTTTGTAATAGGATGTGGTGGGGATATCGTTAATGTGTGGTCGGTGCAGGTGGTTATGTGTGATGGTTCTGAGGGTTGTTCAAGTTGAAGGGTTATATTACTTGGTGGGTTGCGGCAGGTGTATGGAGTTATAATTTTCTCTCGCCGCTATGATGATGAGTATAGATAATGGGTTTGGTTATGAGTTTTGAGGGTGTAATAGGATTAATGAGTTTGATTTTGAGTGTTAATTATTGTAAGTGTTTGTCTTTGTTGTGGCGGTGGAGTGGGGTTTTTGATGATTTATGTGAGGTAGTTTGATATAGTTCGTTTGTATATTTAGGTCCGTGTTTATTTTG
>LBNU01008779.1:3563-26989 GCA_014162995.1 Artemisia annua
TCATCTACACAATTACACAACAAACGCCAATTCACATGTAAAGAGTAGTGGAGTAAGGAAAACTGTGAATAAACCCTAAGTAAACACATATTTCTCTTATATAAGTTTCACAACCATTTACTTTTTATTGTTATTTTATTCTATTTGCAAAAGTAGTTATTTGGGTTAGTTGGCTAGCAACTAATTCTGCCCACTCTTCCAAAACCCGAGATTTTTACTTGCTTTTATAAAATATAAAAATACAAAAAGAATCATCCCTCAACCCTTAGACCTAATTAGAGTAGCTTTTCAAGCCTAACGACACTATTCCCCGAGAGAACGATCAATCCCCCGGTACTTGCCACTTCACTATACTACATCGGTCAGGTACACTGCCTGGTGGGGATTGTAAGCTTCTCAAAATCCCTTGAGAGGTAAAACCTAAGTGCAAAGGTTGCAAAACCCACGCATCAATTATGCATATATCTCAGGTTTAAGTAGGTTCTTAAAAGGAAAGACGACAAACTTGAGATGGAAAGGGACCTTACTGATGAAATTGTGGTAGTATTTTCACGATTAATCAGGCTACATGCTATTAAATAATGTTAACAATTTAATATGAGGAAATAATTTAACTAAAAACCCTAGCCGCATATCCATGTATATGTTACGGTCACAAATGAACTATAAAGACAGTTAGGATGTATGTATTTTTAATTTGCTCGGTTTAATTTCGTGATTGCTTGTACAAGGAAGCTGCAGGTACTCACCGGTAATGGTCATGTTTAGAAACAGCTAGATGGTTGTATCTTGTTCCACTGCAGGTGATCCTAAGTAAAGTCGATCGACTAAGGGATTAAATCTTTAGTCGATTCTCGGTCAATTTAGGGTCAACAAAAAGGGATAAAATCCCTTTGGGGATTTCGATTGACCGAACTAGAAAAGAGAGGAGAGTTAGGGATGTTATATGTTGGTTTGGATTGTGTAGAATGAATAAGAAGGGGTTTGTTTATATAGGAGATGATTTCTTGTTCAACAAAAAAAATCCTTCACTCTTTCATTATACCTCCTATAAAGCATATTCTTTACACTTTTAATTATATTATTTTTAACTTATCAAATTAACCCTGTTAATATAATTCTCTCAATCATCTTATTTATTATTCGCATAATAAATATTTTCTTTCATTTCTGATGCACTGGTGTGACTCTTCAGGCTTTAATTACCGGACGTGATTCACTTATATATAATTAAATATACAAATAATAATATTTGTGCATGTTATTCTTTCATACTCCCACTTGTGCAAGATCATTATATACCAATTACTACCTTACAGTGGTCCCTGACACGACAAATATAAGGTTGTCGGATCATAAGAACTCTCACACCTTGTAATTGTACTCTTTGATTACTTCCAGTTACCGCAACTAGATAAGGTTCATATAATAGAGTATAGACTATCTTTTTGTAAGTAATATTCAAGAAAGCATCACAGCATGGACTGCGCTTCAATATACTTTCTTATTCTCGTTCTTAACTAACATTGACATGAAGTACACTCATTTAGCGCGACCACGCAATTATACTCAATGTTGTCAACGAGGGGGCTAGAATATCTTCTTTTATCTTTCAAAGAGTATGCAAATCCCATCTTGCCTATTGAATCATTCATTCCTACCTCCCACCGAATCCAGCATTAGCACACGACGTTACGCTTTTACGTAGAAGAATTAATAAAAAATAAAACTAAACAACTTAATATCTTAGGTAATGAGGATATCTCGTCGAGACTAACTTTTAATCTTGTCCATGAAGTTGTCTCGCAGCAGGTCACCCAATACTTAGTCCCCAACTAAGCACTCGTGAATCTTCGCCTCTCTTACTTACATTTTCAGGCGAATAATAGATCAGTTTGATCTTTCACGATAATTGTACACCAAGTCATCACATGCATGACATATAAACAGTCATGGTATGGTTTTAGAAATGTGACATTGCGGGATTAACTAAAACACGCAAAATGTTTGGATTTAAACTTAATGAATTACATAAAAACGAGCTTGGAAAACTTTCTTAATACATAATCTTTATTCATTAAGTCCGAAATAATCAAATAGCAAAACTAAGCCTAATCGACGTACTTCATTCCTATAAACTCCGCTTTGTTTATAGTGCTTAGCTTGAGATAATGGTTTAAGTCAAGGGATCAACAACATTGTCTTCTTTAGGATTCTGTCTAATTATCATGTCACCTTTTTTCGCGATTTCTCGTATGATGTGATACTTTCGAAGCATGTGCTTAGTGATGGGTGTCGAATCCAACAAAAATAAATCCTACTTCTATTATTTGTAGTTAGCAACAAGTAGGGTCGATTCCACAGAGATTGGTATAGATTATTTCTTATATAACGAAACAGGTTAACAGGGGGGTTTTGATGTTTGACAAATAAATAACAATGAATAAAACTAAGAGATTAAACTAAGTACTATAAAGAGATATAATTTGTGAGTAAATACAATCTAGTTAAAAGTGCAATCTAAGTATGAATCCATGGTTGATCATCGATGCTAAATGTTTCATATACTTAAGAATAAATTGGTTATGGTCGTTAACAAGCTCTAACAATCTGTCTCTCCTTAATGTGTCGATAAACAAAACAAGCTCTTTGATTACTTCTCTTATCAAACAACCAGCCTTAAACAAGCTCTTAAGACTTAATTTTCGATAGCATTAGGCCTTAGAGAAACTACCAATTCTAATTGATAAATGCATAAGCTCGTTTCATCTAAACTAGATTACATATTCCCTTAACAATAACTGAAAACTTGACCATAATCAATATTGTTAATCGCTCCAAGTATTAGAACATTCAAGCAATTACGGACTTCAATTTCTAAATAGCAAAGTAGTATTTCAACAATTGAATAACAAAATTGAAATTCAACTAATCAAAATAAGTTCAAACATTCTGGGGATATGCAAATATTCGTAAGTTCTGAATTCAGGAGATTAACAAATCTCAAAAGCTAATTCGATTCAATAAGATAGAAACTCCTTCAACTAGAAAGTAAAATAAATTAGCTACTCATGACAAGAGGAAGAAATTACAACTAACGGATGGTGTGCCCTCCGTCTTTGATCTTTAGTTGTCTTTCTGTGTTGGTGTTCTTTTCTTGGTTTTGTGATGAGCGTCTTTTTTGAGTAACTCCCCCCTTAAACCACCTGGTCTTCTTGTAGTTTTAAGTGTATCCCCGCTTTTGTCAACTGATGTCACGATTTCACATATCCCCTGAAGAATCGTTCCCTCCTTCTTGCCTCAATGAGACCCATGATCTGATCTTGTGTTTTACTTTGGGTACTTGTACAACGAAATCATCTAACTTTCAAACTCTTGTCAAATTAGGCCTCATATTTTATACCTACAAGAAAACATAAGTTTGTGAGGTATTTTAGTCTTTTAAAAACCAACCTTAACACATAAAGATGTACCATTTCCTGATTTGCCTCGTTAAACATAAAATACAATTATAATCCATCACTTAAAACCATATCGATAATAAATCATGAGGGAGTAAGTATAAATAATATGTATATTACGCACTTAACACTTAGTTTTGTGATACTCTCTGGGATCTTTAGCTTGTGCTACAACTCCAATATTATCACAATAGATTTCCACAAGATTTGGGATACTGAGAACAACTCCAAGATCTGTCAGAAAATTCTTAAGCCACACCACTTCCTTAGCTGCATTACTCACTGGTATATACTTGGCTTCGGTAGTTGAATCAACTATAGTACTCTGCTTCCCACTCCTCCAGTTGATTGCTCCCCCATTTAACCTAAACACATCTAAAAGTCATCCTTATCACTTTGGAAACTTGCATCAGTGAGGGACAGTAGTAACATGAGCTCCCCCCTTGAATCTAGGAGTTGAGGTAAGTCAATGTTTGCAATGTTGTGGCGTTGTTTATAGCATTATCGTTTCCAAAAAGTTATCAACATCTTCATTGTTTCTAGCCCTTGAATGGGTGTACACGCCGTACCTCCAAACCCATTTACAAGTGTGAGATGAACCTTCAATTGCACTAAATTTCCAACAATCCATATTCGTGTAAATTTCACATAAATCGTTTATGTCATTTTGTTTACCAACTTTACTTATTTATATGATGAAATTATAAGCAGTAATCAATTTTAAATCGGCTAATCATGTATCTAAAGATTGAAAAATATAGAGTTTTCTTAAATTGCATACGTGAACAACTGAATATTGAGTTAATTACCTGCAAATGCATCTAGTTTATTATTTTTTCTAGTTTCATGTACATCTTTTCTTTTTTGTTTTCTTTTTTCTTTTAAATAATAAAAAAAACACACCAAAATATTGAAATCCTGCTTGTCTGTGTCACCTATGACCATTTTACCCTTATCTTTGTTAACAACTCTATTGACAGCAAGGGGTAAAATAGTTATTTTACATGAGTAAAATACACACAAAAGACGAAATCTAAAAGTTTTAGTATATAATAAGAAAAAAAAGCTACACGCAACTAGAGGGAAAAAAAAAAGGTTAGATGCATTCTCAGGTAATAATCCTTTAAATATAAGGAGTTCATCTTGAAAAGTTGTTTAATGCTACACGCTGCAAAGCGTGGATACACGGATAGTCATTTAATTATACTCTGTAAACAATATGCATTGTTCGTACCAAAACAACGTTCAGCTCACGTAAGCCCATAGACGGAACTTGAGTGAATTATTAGCAGGGCCGAGTGATATATTAGTTAATTTGATAGAATCAAAGTTGTATTTCCTATAATTAAATATGATATAAGATCATTTGAGGACCAAATATTTTTTACATACCAAGGGACTAATCTCCACCATTCATCTCCCCACCATCTTTATTTGATCTAATGGATGAGATTAATCCCAACAATTTAAAAAACCCACTTTCATCCTCTTTTTTCAAAATATTAATATCTTTCAAACCGTTAATCGTTAATCGAAAAAAAATATACCGTTACGACGAGCATTTAATTATCTTTCTATAGATATGCATTGTGATATACTTTCGACAAAAAAAATTTTTTCGTTTTTTTCACGTTTTTTTTCGTGGCCGAAAAAATCACATATGATATATCATATATGATATTACGATATGCAATATCATATATGATATNTACACGCAACTAGAGGAAAAAAAAAGGGTTAGATGCATTCTCAGGTAATAATCCTTTGAATATAAGGAGATCATCTTGAAAAGTTGTTTATTGCTACACGCTGCAAAGCGTGGATACACGGATAGTCATTTAATTATACTCTGTAAACAATATGCATTGTTCGTACCAAAACAATGTTCGGCTCACGTAAGCCCATAGACGGAACTTGAGTGAATTATTGACAGGGCCGAGTGATATATTAGTTAATTTGATAGGATTATAGTTGTATTTCCTATAATTAAATATAAGTAAAACCTTAATATTTTAGAAGAGCCATGGCTTTGTCTCTACTAAAATCCGTCATGCGTCAGCCTAAGATTTTTGCTTCGTCCAATACTAAAGTTTTAAACTATTAAAAAAGGGCAGAAAATAGTCATTATAAGTTGCAAAACCTTCGTACTATGAACCTTTGGTCGTCGACATTCGACATATTATTATATTTGCATGATAAGGTCTCATGACATGCACGTGACAAGTTTTTGGTCATCATTTTATGGTCTTGTGAGCTCGATAGTCGATACCGTTAAATTGTTTTCCTTTCCATTGAATCCAATCCACCGATTACTTTAAATAAAAAAAGGCTAACTTTTCACACTAATCTTGTGGCGCATATAATATATTTTTTGATTTTATATAAAGTCCGATACCATTATAGTTCGGTGAACCTTTCATGTTCTTTTAATAATGGGTCGACATTGATTTTAGATAGATGCTTGAGATCTTGACTAGTATAACTTTTGTATTAAATATTGAACAAAAAAAATTGCACTTATTCTTTTAAACATATAAGGGTGGGTAAAATGGACAACCGCTCGGAGGTGCTCAATTTTATGTTTGGTGTAGTATAAAGATTTTGATAAATATGAATAAAAACTAACACACTATAAGATCTCAATTTAAATGTCTTTTGCAAAAAATAGTTAAAGGAACTAACATTCTTATATAATAATGCTTAAAGTATGATGTTTACGTAAATAATTATTTCTCTTCTCTTTGATTAGACTAATCACTCTCTGAACAGCGCGTACGTTCTTTTTGTGTAATTATTATGTGGGTCTAGCATTCTTCTAACAAAATAGACACGTATTATAGGTCTAGGGGTCTCAAGTTTATATGCTCTCAATAGAGGTTTGATGTTCAAATGGTTATGGCGGTTCTATTCTCAAAATCATTCGTTATGGACCAAAGTGATAAAGGCGTTATATGGGGAAGAAGGGAGTTTAGATAAAGATGGTACTTTCGGTGGTCGGACCTGTTGGACATCAATTATCCAGGAGGTTAAGGTGCTGCAGGAGCAAGGAATAAATGTTCGTGATTTTATCAAACTTAAGCTGGGAAATGGAGACGGATCGCGGTTTTGGATTGACAAATGGTACGAAGGTGGAGTTTTAAAGAGTTTGTTCCCTCGTGTTTATGCCAAAACGTTTCTGTGAGTTCGAAATTAAACGCTCCTAGTTTAGACACATCTTTTCGAAGAAATGCGAGAAGTGGTATTGAAGAGACGCAGTTTAAATCTATGGCTGAGATTGTGAAAGAAACTTTGCTAGTGCCTCGTGACGATAGGTATATTTGGTTGCTGGAAGATGATGGAAAGTTTTCGGTTTCTTCTATGCGTAAGATGATAGATGGAAATCGGTTCCAGGAATCCAGGATGTGAGTTTGTCAACTCGATGGGTCAAATCCGTGCCTATCAAGGTTAATATTTTGGCTTGGAAAGTTAAGTCTAATGCTCTCCCTACTCGTTTCAATTTATCTCGTCGTGGCATAGATATTGATTCTATTGATTGTCCTATCTGTAAAATGGGGGTGGAAACGACAAATCACGTGTTTTTTCAATGCAATATCGTCAGACAGATTATGAGGAAAATATCTTCATGGTGGAATGTGGATTACATGGAGGTTAATTCGTATGAGGAGTGGCGCTCTTGGCTCGTTTCAATTCGGATTCGTTCCAGGCTCAAAGATATTATTGAAGGGATTTATTATGGGTTGTGGTGGATTATGTGGAACTTCCGTAATAAGTTATTATTTGATACGAAGACTCCAGAAAAGGCCTCGATCTTCGATAATTTAGTTTCTAGCTCGTTTTACTGGTTTAAATATAGAGGTAAAGCGTCGTTCAATTGGGACGATTGGCTTAAAAACCCGTATATTGTATGTTGTTAATCTAGCTCCTTGCTAGTCTTTAATAAAATTGCCGTTCCAAAAAAAAAATAGACACGTATTATAAGACGGAGGAAACACTAGTTACGAGTGTAATAAAGAAAAACATCCTAGTATCTTCTTTGCGTTTCAAAATAACAATTTGTAACTAATCAAGATCGAATTAAATGTATTACTTCTCACTCACGCTCAGTAAAAAAGTTAATGATTTACAAACTTAAATCATTTTATAAAACAACTAGCAGGATGCTCGTATGATGCGATGGCAAGTAACCGTAACTAAAACATCCGGCGATGACATATAACACCATAGAGAAAAATTTTGACGAGTATCCTGTAATTTTAAATTAATATCAAAGAGTTGATTTTTAATACATTGTTTGAGTCACATCACTTAGTACTAATGTATATATGAGTTAATTTAAGTAGAAATTTAGGGGTGTTCGCGGGGCGGTTCGATTCGGTTAGTTGGAAGATTTAAACAATCCATAGCGGGGCGGGTAATTAATTTTACTACCCGAAATGGAACCGTACTAGGCGGGTAACCGGACAAGCGGGTACCCGAAATGAGCGGTTACCCGCGATTTGGGTCACAGTTAACCATTCTAGACGTTTAATCGAATTTAACCGTATAAACAATAACATGTTCTAGAACGTAAAATGTCATTTTAGTAAAATTAAATGATATTTAATAGATAATAATCATATAAAAGTTATTCCGTTAGAATAATTACGTTCAAATATCCGTACATAATCAATTAACAAAATAATACTCCATCCGTCCCAAATTATAAATTTATTTTTCTACTTTTGGTTGTCCCAAAACACTTGTCCAGTTTTCTAATTCAACCAATCAAAAAATGCTTTAGCGGAGATAAAAGATATTTGATTGATGAATAAATTAGTTAGTGGTAATTTATTAAACTTTGTACAAATTGAAAATGGACTTATAATTTGGGACGGAAGGAGTAGTTATTCGACGTTTATAGATTACGATCACATTTATCAACTTTCACACATAAATGTTTAGAAATGTTTACACTAAGAGCAAAAAGACGTTATATAATAAAATTAGTGCAATAATATAATTAATACATTGACGATTATTTGAATATTTAGTTAAAAAAGATTCATGTATTAAGCACGGTTCAGTTCGGTTAACCGCGGATATCAAAATATAAAAACCAAAACCAAACCGTGATACGCGGGTTTTTTCGGTTGCGGTTTTTTTCGGTTTCGGTGTTTTTGGTTTCGGGTTTTTTCAGTTTCGGATTAAGTGGTTCGGCTCGGTTCAACGGTTTCTCGGATATTTTGAACACCCCTAAGTAGAATACAATGGATTACTAAAATAAATATTACTATATTTTTGAAGTAATTGAATTTTACATACATCAGTTTATTGTTCCAAGACATAAATATTTAGTTAACTAAAATAAATATTGGTACATTATTACTTTTTATAAAAGAACATTTAACATATAAGATTGAAGTTGATTGGCCATATGATGTTAATATAAACATCGCCTTCTGATTACTTACTTCTTTTCCTGTTTTCATCTTTTTCATCTTTACATAAAGTTATTTCTGAATGTGTTTTAAATTATATATATGTTCATTTATTATTATTATTTTTTTTAAAACGGCACCACACTGAAATCCGACCCTCGAGTTAAACCATTCAAACGGGCAAGCCTCGGGACCCGAACCACTAGGAGATACCCGCGAAGAAAACCCTTAGAACTCACATCTTCGCACTAGGAGGAAAACCTGGATTTTTTTGTCTCTTTCGAGACTCGGACCTTGGGTAAAACTTTCCCAAGCTCAAAAAGGAGCTCAGGTGACCAACTGAACTAAGCCAATTGATTTCATTTGCTCTTTTAAGTGAGGATAGTTTGGTATATAGGATATGATGTCATAACCATGATTTATAAAAGCATCGGAGGAGTAGCTTCTTGATTTTGGCGCTTTGAAGGTCTAAGAACGCTAATACGTAGTAATTGATTTTCAAAAGTCTTTTGGCAAACACAAAAAAACGTGCTTTATATGTTTAAGAATTGTGATAATTAGGTAATTTAGACCCAATCGCAATCCCAAACGCCCTTTTCAGAAATTTTTTGTTTTTATCTTTACTTTGAAAATGATAATACATAACAATGTTATGTTATATTTGTTTGTATAATAAGCTTAATAACTTATATTAATTTTTCATTTTAAGTATGTTTTAATAATAACATTAATTAGATGTTGATCAGTCAATTATTTTTATATGTTGTTGTGTTATTTTATTATACATAGAGCTTAGTAATTTGTAAGTGCTTAAAATCTAAAAAACTCAGAGGAGAGGGTCTAAATGCTTTGTATGTATCACTACGTTTTGTTCCATTTTAATCTTAGTAACTTAGATATTTTTCACGGCAAATGAATAAAACGTATCTATTTTCTTTGTTCTCACGCAATACACCTTCCTTTTTTTCTCACAAATATTAATTTTGCTCTTGATACGAAATATATCAAAAACATCTAAAACATTCCTTATTTACAAACTAAAAGCACGCAAACCCACAGCAACCCATTGTATAACCCTTTCTTTTTCATCACGATCTATCATAAAAACACACCACTATATATACTCTCTTAAGTCTTAACCATTATACCATACACTCAAAATCATTTTCTTATTCTTGATAGAATAATATCATGGATACTCAAATTGGTGCTCTAAATGTTACTTCTTCACCTAGTGGCGATGTTGGCTGCCCACCAAATACCAATGGTGTTTCTTGCTTGCAATCCTCCCCAGTATCGTTTAACTCAGGTGATGCCACACTAGGCCGTCACCTTGCTCGTCGCCTTGTTGAGATTGGTGTCTCGGACGTGTTTTCTGTTCCAGGTTAGTATACCATGCACCCATCTCTTTGTATTCTATCATGTTCTTTCTTTCAAATAAAATACCAAAGTATTTGTTGTCTTGTCTAGATGTGTAGTCATCATATATTTATGTTGCTTTACATTTGAGTTATTAATAGTATGGTTGTAGCTGAGCTGCAGAGATTTTGTGCAGAAACTTATGTGTTAACTAAACATTACGTATTAACTGTTTTGTGAATCGATCACCCGTTTGTATTGAAATATTTTACAATTTCTCAAGTTAAGAATTTCTCATTTGATCTTGATTGATGATTCGTATATGTATTTAATGATATATGTAATCCGCTTGCACTCTTGCGCTTTGTTTGGCGTATACATATGTATTTAAAATTAATTAAGATCGGAAAAGTGTGATGTTAGTATGGAAGATACCATATGTTTTGAACTTAATCTTTAACTTCCTACGGTAAATAAATCAAATTCAACAATATTATGAACTGCATAATAAATATTGATACTCGTACTAATCTAGGAAAACTATAAAATCAAAATGGTTCCCGCACGTTGCTTTGCAATTTCGATTTTAGCTTTCAAAATTGTAATAGTTATAAAAATTCAAAATATAAAACATATCAAATATTACTCCACGGTTACTTAATATTTGAAAGTATAAATGCATTAGCAGTTCTAACGACCTTTAAAGATGCATTGAATGGAAATATAAGAATAGAAAGACTTATACGTAGCTAAAATTTGTTTATTTAAACGTGTTAAGCAAACACGTTAACATAGATACTTATGATTTGAGTTTAAGTAATATTTTCAAATCACCCAAAGTTTCTCACATACAGTCAATCCTTACGTGCTTTGTAAAATTGTGGAAAAATTAAAAATATTGTATAGTCCATGATCATATGTTACGGATTGCATTTTTTATTAATTTTTTTTAAGGAACATTGATAACTAGTCCATGATCATATTAATATATAATATATACGGTTCTAATCTGCATTATTAGATTCGAATCATAAAAGGTTCTCGTCGACATGGTAAATATATACATCGTGTTGTATTCCTATATGGCCCGAACTTAGTGTACTTTTTTTGTGTATATATACTCGTGGAGTATAATGTTAGATTAACAAATACAAAATGGGCATATACGACATCTTANCAAATTGGTGCTCTAAATGTTACTTCTTCACCTAGTGGCGATGTTGGCTGCCCACCAAATACCAATGGCGTTTCTTGCTTGCAATCCTCCCCAGTATCACTTAACTCAGGTGATGCAACACTAGGCCGTCACCTTGCTCGTCGCCTTGTTGAGATTGGTGTCTCGGACGTGTTTTCTGTACCAGGTTACTATACCATGCACCCATCTCTTTGTATTCTATCATGTTCTTTCTTTCAAATAAAATACCAAAGTATTTGTTGTCTTGTCTAAATGTGTAGTCATTATATATTTATGCTTTACATTTGAGTTATTAATAGTATGGTTGTAGCTGAGCTGCAGAGATTTTGCGCAGAAACTTATGTGTTAACTAAACATTATGTATTAACTGTTTTGTGAATCACCCGTTTGTATTAAAGTATTTCACAATATATTTCTCACGTTAAGAATTTCTCATTTGATCTTGATTCGTATATGTGTTTAACGATATATGTAATCCGCTTGCACTCTTGCACTTTGTTACAAAGAAAAACTTAATCATGTATATTTATTTTGTAGCTAGTATACATCCGTTTTTAAAATTAATTATGATCGGAAAAGTTTGATGTTAGTATGGAAGATACCATAAGTTTTGAACTTAATCTTTAACTTCCTACGGTAAATAAATCAAATTCAACAATATTATATATGAACTGCATAATAAATATTGATACTAATCTAGAAAAACTATAAAATCAATATGTTCCCCACACGTTGCTTTGGAGTTTCGATTTTAGCTTTCCAAATTGTAATACTTATAAGAATTTAAAATATAAAACATATCAAATATTATTACTCCACGGTTACTTAATATTTGAATGTATAAATGCATTAGCAGTTCTAACGACCTTTAAAGAAGCATTGAATGAAAATATAAGAATAGAAAGACTTATACGTAGCTAAAATTTGTTTACTTAAACGTGTAAAGCAAACATGTTAACAAAAATACTTATGATTTGAGCTTAGAGGCAATATTTTCAAATCACCCAAAGTTTCTTATTTACAGTCAATCCTTACGTGCTTTGTAAAATTGTGGAAATAAAAAATATTGTAAAGTTTAACTAATTTTGATCTTATTCGAATAAGGGGTAATAAATGAATTCTTTAGAAAAAACTTACAAAACACAGGGGTCTCCTATAACTTTCTTTTGCATAACCCCGTTTTCATTTGTTACAGTTTGCATTTTTTATTAAATTTTTTCTAACGAACATTGATTCTGGTCCATGATTATATTAATATATTAATATTAATATTAATATTAATATATACGATTCTAATCTGCATTATTAGATTCGACTCATAAAAGGTTCTCGTCGACATGGTAAATATATACATCGTGTTGTATTCCTATGGCCCGAACTTTTACTTTTTTTTTGTGTCACGATATGCGACATCTTATATATTGTATATGTGGTCTAATACAGGTGACTTTAACTTAACTTTGCTTGACCATCTGATTGCTGAGCCCGGGCTGAACAACGTTGGCTGTTGCAACGAGCTGAATGCTGGATACGCTGCAGACGGTTATGCAAGGTCTCGTGGTGTTGGTGCATGTGTTGTGACATTCACGGTTGGTGGACTTAGTGTACTTAATGCAATTGCTGGTGCATATAGTGAGAATCTACCTATTATATGTATTGTTGGAGGACCAAACTCGAACGATTATGGAACAAACAGAATTCTTCATCATACCATCGGATTGCCAGATTTTAGCCAGGAGCTTCGTTGCTTTCAGACAGTAACATGCTTTCAGGTATATAACCTTACATTTGTAAAATAAAATGTATGTAGACAGTTTCATTTTATATCAAATATGATAAGAAAATGTGAATGATACAATGCCTTAAAACTTTTGACTCGTCGATAATGCTGATTTAGTAAAGTATGTATATGGTTTCATTTATAGCCATAGGGAAAAAAATCTTTTTTTATATGAATAGGTGACATTTCAACATTACTTAAGTTGTTATTTTGATGTAGGCTGTGGTGAATAACTTGGAAGATGCTCATGAACTGATCGATACTGCTATCGCAACTGCTTTGAAAGAGAGCAAGCCGGTTTACATCAGCATTGGCTGTAATTTGCCCGCAATTCCTCATCCTACTTTTAGCCGAGAACCAGTTCCCTTTTCTTTATCCCCCAAGTAAGTTCCAACAAACATCTTTCATATAGTTATATTAGCTAGTATCTCGTATATGAGTTAAAGTTATTTTTTCCTTTTTAATATCGTGTAGGTTAAGTAATAAGATGGGATTGGAAGCAGCTGTTGAGGCTGCAGCTGAGTTCTTAAATAAGGCTGTGAAGCCGGTAATGGTTGGTGGGCCGAAACTGCGTGCTGCTCAAGCATCTGAGGCATTTGTTGAGTTAGCAGAGGCATCTGGCTATGCCCTCGCAGTAATGCCATCAGGAAAAGGACTAGTTCCTGAGCATCATCCTCACTTCATTGGCACATATTGGGGGGCTGTCAGCACGGGATTTTGTGCAGAAATTGTTGAGTCGGCGGACGCTTATGTGTTTGCTGGACCAATATTCAATGACTACAGCTCCGTAGGCTACTCTCTTCTTCTCAAGAAAGAGAAGGCGTTGATTGTGCAACCTGATCGTGTCGTGATTGGAAATGGTCCCACTTTTGGGTGCATTCTGATGAAGGATTTCTTGCAAGCTTTAGCTAAAAGAATTAACAAGAACACTACTGCTTATGAGAATTATCATAGGATTTTTGTTCCCGAAGGACATCCATTGAAAGGTTCCCCTAAGGAGCCATTGAGGGTTAACGTTCTATTTGAACATATTCAAAAGATGTTGTCCTGTGACACAGCTGTGGTTGCTGAAACAGGTGATTCGTGGTTTAATTGCCAGAAACTAAAATTGCCAGAAGGATGCGGGTAAGCAGAAAAAGAGTGTTACTTTGTTTTACACATGTTCTTTATAGTTATAGTTTGATTAACGAAAATGAGTGTTGTAGGTATGAGTTTCAGATGCAATACGGGTCGATTGGGTGGTCTGTTGGAGCTACACTCGGGTATGCACAAGCTGCAACTGATAAGCGAGTGATTTCTTGTATTGGCGATGGAAGCTTTCAGGTATATACATCTTAATTCTTGCAAATCCTATTTTGATCTAATATCATTTTTTTGCAAATAATGATTTGGTTATAATTATAGGTTACTGCTCAAGATGTGTCGACAATGCTGCGATGTGGGCAGAATCCTATCATTTTCCTAATAAACAATGGCGGTTACACCATTGAAGTAGAGATCCATGATGGGCCATACAATGTGATCAAGAACTGGAACTACACTGGATTAGTTGATGCAATCCACAATGGCGAGGGCAAGTGTTGGACTACAAAGGTGAGATATGTATTGTTATTTTTGTACATACTTTTTAACGCTTACATAAATATTTGTGGGTTAAAACGACTTGACCCATTTTCACCAAAACATAAGTTATCTGTTTTGACCCGTTACGAGACCGTTTGACCCAGCCATTTTGCTACCTTTAATATATACCAACGAGACAATTATATAATGTAATCTGCTTAAAATGTGAAGGTGCTATGTGAAGAAGAGTTGATTGAAGCAATAGAGACAGCAACGGGAGCTAAAAAGGATTGCTTGTGCTTCATTGAGGTGATTGCTCACAAAGATGATACGAGCAAAGAGCTGCTCGAGTGGGGTTCTAGAGTCTCGGCTGCTAACAGTCGTCCTCCAAACCCTCAGTAGAAGAATTTCTTATGCTATTATAGTTATCAAATTTTTAAACATTTCGCTTTGTGTCATATTAAAAGGTCTTTTACTTGTTCAAGTTCTCAGGCTTATTTCGTAATCATATGAGAATATAGTATAATAAAGCATACTCATGCAAGTTTTTTTATCCACTGAAACTATTTTTTTTCTTTATTAAGTATTAACTTATTTCCATTTTTTTCTTTCACTTACAAAGTTTTAGCATTGCAACGAGAATTTATAGTGGCAAATAAAATAGTTGTGAAAACTGTATCAAGTGTTTCTTGTAATGTTCAATTGGTGTGTTTGGATTGAGGGTTTTGAGAATGTGGAATGGGATTGATTGATGGTGTTTCGTTAGTTGATATGGGTTATAAATGTTGGAATGATACCTCTAAACAAGGATTTTCTCATACCCATCACCTTACATGGCGGGTTTAGAATTTGTTTCTCAATCAATCCACATTTTTTATAATTAACAACCCAAACTCAATCAATAAATCAAACAATAATATTAGATATGATATCTAAGCTTATAATCAAACTCATTAATAATAATAAACCAAACGGTACCTAAGTAAAAAGGGAATGCCATCTTAATTCTCTCATAATTCTCCAATTCCATTCTATATACTCACGAATCACAACATGCTAAATAGGTGCTCTAAATTTGAAGAGTTATTCTACATCCACAAAAGAATCAAAAAAAATATCCACAAAAATGAGATAGCATGTTTCGATTGGTGGCTTTTCAAATAATTTCTCTCTCATCTCTTTGATTAAAAATATCAAAGTATGTCACCTCATTTTTATGGATGTTTCTTTGTGATTCTATACCTCAAATTTAAATACTTCTTTAAGATCTTTAAAAGCTACAAACCTGTCCAGGAAGCCTGAAACAAACCAGCCCATAGAAGTGGCCCAACTGTATAAACCCAATTACTTAACCAATATAGCATACTAGCAATCTTAGCATAGAATTCAATAGAAGCGTAACGAGAGAGATGGTCTACGGCGCTTCGCTGTAGACACTCGTAAATCATCTATTATGTTGTGCTTATCATTTAAATTTTTGTAGTCGACGCTTTTTTAATATACACTAATAATGACGAGAGGTTTAGTATGAGGCTTGGCATTTTGCGTCTACTGGTGCCGTTTGGTTTTTATCTTTCTTATAATTGATAATTGTTTTTTGGTCTTTTAAATGCTTCTTTCTCTCAGTTTCGTTTTTGTTTGATATTATAAGAAAATGCTTACATCACATGACATTTGTTATACCTAATTCTTATAAATAACGAAAAACTAAATCATTTAAATGCATATGAATTATAACTTGGGCATGATTAACTTATATGATTTAGTAATTCTAAATAAATATTAGGTTCACACATATCAAAAGAACGTCTTATAAATGTATAAAGCATATTTAAACGCAGAAGTTATATAGTGGAGTTGTAATTCATTAAAATATAAGCTTGCAAGATTTAGAATTAATGGTTATTACAAACATTACCAATTGCAACGGTTGTTTACAAATCTTACCCCAATCGATGCAACCTACATCATTATTGGCTCACAGACCTTTACTATGGTAAATGATAGTAAATTTAAAAATCGTGCGTAATTCAAAAGCAATGTAGTATTGGGCTCGTTTTATTTGAAATTTGACTTTCTTTATTGGTATAATGTATATGCTGAATAATTATTAGATAATTTATAGATAAAGTTTATTACATAAATATTTAAAAGCAGAAGTTATATAAGGTTGTCTTTTGATTTTTCTTTTTTTCTTTTTTTTCCGCAAAAAACATATATCAAAGTTCAACATTTTGTATAAAATCATACGTGAATCAAAAGTATTGCAAAATTTGCTCATTTTATTCACAATTTGAATGCATTTTCAACGGTATATTTTTTTATAAGGAAATCGGTAGATATTCGTTAGATATGTGATAAATAAAGTTTGTTATTCAAGAAAACCGTAAATAGCTAAAAGCACATGGTGGTTATCGTTACTTTTTTTATTATTATTAAATCTATTTTTAAACAAACTTTAGGGTATCAGTATTAAACTTCAGCATTTTTTATAAAATCGTACGTATGTCAAAAGCATAACAATATTGGGCTCGTTTTGTTCTTAATCCAAAGGCCTTTTCAGCGGTAAAATTTTTATTAAAGAATTCGCTAGATATTTGATAAATAAAGTTTGTTAAATAAAAAAGTCGTAAATAGCAAAAAGTTCAGAGTAGTTTTTGTAACTCGTTGCATAATTTGGGGGGTTGTTTTGTAAATTTTACTTTTTCTATGCCAAACGACGTCGTTTTATGGCAAAACTAAATAGAGAAGTTAAACGAAAACGTTTAAAGCAACTGAAAAAAAAAACATAGTTTTAGGACCTTTTAAAAGGATGATTGAAAACTGATAGATGACGCTAAAATTATGATATGCGTCAAAATCAGAAGATTCATAAAAGACACGGGTCAGCTTTTTATTAGAGTTTGAATAACTAACTTTGGTTGAAAAGTTAATTATTCTGTTTTTCTCCCTGTAAATCCTCTGCTATCTCATTTCCTTCATTACCAACTTGTAATCAAATCAATTTCACTTTGTAATCTTCTCACATTGTAACAAACTCATTAGTTCAATCTACCACTAACACCTACCATTTCCAATTCAAATTCTTTGGATTTCTAGTTGTTAATTGCCAGTTGGTGTTTGGTTTATCATTTCTTAAGTGATTTCTAAACCAAGTCTTTCAATTGGTATCAGAGCGGCCTTCTTGGCAACTCTGTCATCTTCTCCGGCCAAATTCCGGCGAGTTGTTACTTTTCCGGCAAGATTATGTTATTTTCCGCCGAAGTTAATGATGCGGATAATTATAAACGCACTAGTTTTACAATTCTCCTATGCAAAGTACCTAACCGTTGTAGTGTGGTATATGCAAGACTTGGGGGATTGATCGTTCTCTAGGGAAATAGTGAGGTAGGTTCGAAGTGTATAATGGATTAAGCCTAAAGGTTGAGGGAATATTAGTTTTGGTCTTTTTATATTTTATTAGAAAGCAAGTAAAATTCGGGTATTGAGGGACGTTGATTTTGACTACTAATTAAACTAACTAAATGCATTAAAAGTAAATAACAAGACAAGTAAATTAGCGAACTACTAATAAGAGGGAAAACGGGTTTACTTAGAATTACACTACTACCTAGTTATCTCTTACTACGTTGTCGAATTGTCACGTCCTTGCTAATAGAATGTGAAGTATTCCTAATTTCCTGATGTGGGTTGGCCAGTCCTCACGCCTATACACTCTTTGAAGTGAGGGACGCCTATATGTATGTCAAGCAAACCGTCCGAATAGCCTACGCAATAAATACCTTTCGCAAATTAATGGTATAAGACATAAGCATTAATATGACACGTTTTAGTGGACGTTCAAGCTAGTCTAGTTTTTCCTAGCTAGTTCTCCAACTCCTAATGTGCACATCATTAAACAAGAGACGACAAACAAAGCAATTAATTGTTAGGTTTCATACAATCCTAAGCAAACACTAATCAATTTAGCCTAGCATACTAGAATTAAGCAAAGTAAATAAACAAATCAAACAAATACACATACACATGATTGAATGATTGATTAGATAACTTAACTCAATAATACATGAGGTCTCCAAAGGCTAAAAAGGCCTAAAAAAGACGAGAATTACAACCTAATCTCGGTGATGTAAGTTCCTCCAAAGTTGCATACTCCATAATGAAAACAATGAGACTATATTTATAGTTTTCTGGTTATGACGGCGTCATGTTGAGGTTGTGACGTCGTCAGCTCGCCGCCCATTAGCGTTTCATTTCTGAACCGACATAGTTGTGACGACGTCACGTTGAAGTTGTGACGTCTTCAGCCTTCATAAATTTGGTCTTTACGGCGTTAGTGGTAAACTGTCTCCAACCACTATATGGTCAGCACCCTTCAGGTGACGGTGTCACGTTGTGGCTATGACGGCATCACGTTGTTTTTCCATCTAATCGAGCTAAAAACGCGTCCTTTTCCAGCAAATGCGTCCCAAGTACCTAAAACTGAAATAGAAATGATATTGAAACGATTTAGGGCAATGAATGATAAAATATATACTAGTTTAGAGGCTAAATGACCCCTTAAAAACGTAAAAACTTACACCTCATCAAATATCCTTACACTTGGGATTTGCTTATCTTCAAGAAAATGTGCTTTTATCCTAATCAAATTACAAGTTCGGGGACATTTAGCATTAGTTCAAAGATAGTTTACAACATAAATTGTTCAACAATAATTCTAACAAGCACGGAAATTATATACTAGCACCTCACATAAGTATTTGGATTCTCTAATCTCTCGGGTGTATAAGTGATATAACAATATGGAAACGGGAAAATGAACACTCACTA
This sequence comes from Artemisia annua, assembly GCA_014162995.1. Taxonomy (NCBI): domain Eukaryota; kingdom Viridiplantae; phylum Streptophyta; class Magnoliopsida; order Asterales; family Asteraceae; genus Artemisia; species Artemisia annua. The sequence continues at coordinate 23,169 of LBNU01008779.1, forward strand.
CCTGTCATAGCACATAAATTACCATAGGCTTGATAAACGATCAAACCTCTACCGCTTTGGCGTAAGCACCTAGGATAAACAATAAAGATGTCTTTATAAAGGGTTGTAACGTTAAATATAAGGGTAAGGAAAAGCATGATTATGGCCTTTTGGGGGGATATGAGGAATTTTAAATTAGTGGCAAGCTAATTATCAAAGTTAATTACATGTACGTATATGGCGTTGCTAAGCCAAGACTCGATAAACAAACTCTACTACTATTTCATTTCTTTTCTTGACACTTTCTTGACTTAAACAAAAACAGGATGGCAGTCCGCATGTTTTCGTCTTTTCTTTTTTTTTCCCCATACACTTTTGCCCTGCATCTTTTGATCTGCTATAACATAATAACATAAATAACTTGGGATTTATAATTGCATCCCTACACTTGCATTTTTACATAATAATAAGCTAACCAATGACCAGAATTATAAGGATCAAAACAGATGGAGTACTTAAATCATTATCGTAGATATGGGGTTAATAATTTGACATTATTGCCCACTACTCCATAAATAAAAATACTACCATGAGTCAGTCATCCCAAAATTGTATTTATAAGATATAGTTGACATAAATAATGCATAAAAACGTTATTTATATTTTTCGATATCTCTACGTTTTGCCGATCACAAAATGTAAAATCATTAAACGTAAGATTACTACGTAAACAAGTATTAAGCTAGTTTATATCATTTTATCCAACTTAATCACTTAAGGTATGAATAAACAAGTGCTTAATACATCTCATGATCAAAGGGGTATTTAATTAATTATTACAAAGTTTATTTAATAATATAAACATATTATATATTTTTGAAAAACATTTTTGGTAATAAAAGAAAATGTTTAAATCATACTAAATATATGAATTCAAATGTTTAACCAAAATCAGTTAGTTTTTCACCAAATAAACTTTCCCCACTAAAAGACAGAAAATCTGGCCGTTACAGCTGGGCGGCCCCCTTAATTTTAAGGGGGCTGGCCATGAATTAAGGGGGCCGGCCACGCTCCCATGTTGTCACACCCCGCTAAAGCGGAAACACGAGGTGTAACTGGAAAGGAACACAAGCATAAGATAATAGTAACATACCATCATTTAAGATTTAAAGGAAAGAGTACATCATTACAATATTAGTTTAGCCGACATCGGCAGTTAAAACATAAAGTTTGGTTTCCAAAAGATAACATTTTAATACATAATGATTAGTAGTGACACGTGAAAACTTCATTATGCAAAGACCTTGAAGAAAAGCTTACTGACGATCACCTGAAATGCATGAGAGAAAACGGGTCAACTATGAAAATAGTTGGTGAGTACACACGGTTTATATAATATGAAAAACCTTTAGAGAAAGTTCACAAGGCAAAGGCATTGTCAATCCACTCAGTTGCAAGTCCCGCCCATACAAGACTTGTAACCTGTGTGTTCACAACCCATTGCATAAAAAGTCGTATGTCTGGTAGTCAAGGTACACGTGGTCAATACAGTTCACAATAAGGGCACATAGTATATAATAAAGTATGTGGCAAAGCTCCTAAAATAAATAATATGCATTCCGTAGACAAGGGAATGAGAGGTTGGCCGACCTCTAATAGCGCTATCCATACTACCTACTGCTCCACACAAGGAAGCCGTACGAACGGTACGTATAAACTGGAGTGCGAACGGCAAACCAGTCGGAGACTAACAATTGCGGATGTACGAACAGTACATCATTCACAAACTATTATATATTATTAAGTCAAAACTACTCCATAGACAGGGGAGATTTCATATTGCTGCTCCGTAGACAGGGGAGACTTTAGGTCAAGAATGCTCCGAACAAGGGAGACTTTAGGTCATGGTACGTACGGTACATTAAGTTTAAAAGTTTAAGTCGAGTTTAAAAGTTCAAGTCAAGGTCAAGAGTTCAAACAAGTTATAAGGTCCTGACAAGTTAAAAGAGTTCAAAATAGTTAAAGGGTTCAAAATCAAGTCAAATGGTTCAAAGTATATATCTTACGGTTCAAAACAATGTTCAAAGAGTTCAATTAGTAATTCATGCATCCACCCCAAAGCGATTAAAAATAGTTAGAAAAAGGGGTTCGTGAATACTCACCTCAAGTAATAAGTAACGCGTTACAAGTGTGCACGGAAAACGATGCGCGATGCTCTAACCGCAACCTAAAGTGATAATGTGTTTTAGGTAGTGCAATAATGTCGTGTATGCAATTTATAAAAATGTTATATCACCCGTACATGTTTGTTTGTAAGTTTAGTTGTAAAAATAACGTCACTTTAGAAATTCTTAGAAATAGTCAAAAAAATACATTTTTGTATCTTTAGAAAGTATGTATCGTAACTACGATACGAATGTTTTGGTAATGTATATTTTGATAAGTTTATGACTCAACTAAAGTAAGGAACCAAAACGCTACAACTTCCGTTTAAGTCATTTTGTCCAAAACCGCAATTAAAGTGTCCAAAATTTATTTCTAAAATAAAAACTGGTTACTATTCTCTATTAGAAAAAGCTGTCAAAAATATATTTTTCGTCGATAACTACGTTAAGTCATAACTTCTTCGTTATAGCTCGGTTTGTAAAGTTCTACCTATCCCCGCGAATGTATTTAAGTATACTAACATATTTTGAAGTCTCGGGGACTCGATATATCTTTTAAAGCGCGGTTTTACCTTGTATAAAATCCCAACAGCCTTGGTATTTTTCAGAAAAATAGTTTTAATTATCTAGCTTCAAACTAGCGTAACTTATTCGTTATGAGTCCGATTTTTACGTTCTTTATATCCATAGAAAGGTATTTAAGTGTACTAATACATTTTTAACTTTATATTATGTCAAAATACTTTTGTGGTTACTGTTCATCCGAATTAAATTTTTTTAACAGCATGTATATATATGTTTAATAATCCATTTAAACGACCACGTTTTCGTTACAAAATCTATTTTCCATTTCTTTGACTAAATCCTTGTAAAAATAACTTGATTATATATATTAGAAATTTGGGCAACGCTTCCGCGTATATTTATAAATAATCCATTTTTCTAACTAAAAACCCTCAATCAACTCCAAATCTATCCTAATCTCTTACATCAATCCTTCAACAATATATAGTTCCAAAAATAAAAATATAATAAAATCTCACAAACATGTATATAGGTGATATAGGTGATGAAATGAGTTTAAATAAATATTTAAACTTAATAAATGCATAAATGAGCATAAAGAATGTATACGATGCATAAGAAAAATTATAAAATTGATTTTTAGACTTACTTGAATATGATGGATTTGTGACAAGAACTAGAACAATATAACCCAAATAATTACTCCAAAACCTTTTGTAACTTAACTAGGATAATAAATAATCACTAATAAGCACTTGAATCATCAAAACCAAATGTTTTCTTCCTTGTTCTTCTCTTGGCCGAATTTCACACACAAGATGGGAGAATCTTTGTGGTTTCTTTCTTTGTAAAATAAACTAACTAGCTTCCTTTTTTTTTATATAGTAAAATAATTTATGGTTTTATTTATAAAATAGTAAGTTAGTACATAACATTTAATGAGAATGGTCAAAGTAACCAAAGGGGAGTGGGGGTTCGGCATAAATCAAGGAAGAAAGAAAAAAAAACCCATGCCTAATAAATTTAGTTGTCTCCAAATATCTAACTTTGTAAATGTTTTTAATATGTTTAGGTATTAAGTTAGCTAGCAATAAATTTTAGCGGAACAAAATAAAGTATAATAAAGTCATATAAATTATGAAAATGTATTTT
>LBNU01008779.1:27604-51920 GCA_014162995.1 Artemisia annua
TATATATATATATATATATATATATATATATATATATATATATATATATATATATATATATATATATATATATATATATATATATACTAGCTTTCGAAGCCCGCCCGATGGGCGGGCATGACTAATGAATATCGTTTGCATATTTTTCTATAGCGAAAGTGAAGTCAATAATTATAGGCATATTAAAGCTTGCCCGATGGGCGGGCATGACTTTTAAATATTGTTGGCATATTTTTCTATAGCAAAAGTAGGGTTGTAATAATTGAGGGACCGATAAGTTTGGTTCCACGCACGTCTCTCCGCTCGTGCAAGATATACTTTCAAATTCTATGCACTTCTGCTTATCCTCTATATAACCAAAAAATCTTGAATGTTTTCGTTGTATATCTTGAGCATTGATGCCTGAAAATAAGGAGCAACAAATAATTAATTTTAAGCACACACGTGGAAAGTGAATAGTCAATTCCATCAAAGACATATCATCTTTGGTAGCCAAATCCAGTAAATGAGGTATCTCGACCAACTTCAATGTGCTTGATTGGAAGCCCTGCAATAAAGACAACTAAGTTGCAAGATGATCATTGAACAATTGATGTAAATTGTATCAGGTTAACCTATAGTGGTGACTATATTAACTGATGAATCTGAAAATCTATACTTATTTTTTTATCCTTTTATTTTTAAAGGCTCAATACCAGTTACTCACCAAAGACACTGCAAATTGCATGGAACGTTTGGTTTACCCTACACTACATATTTAGAGAGGTTCACAGCAAACACTTTACACAATCCATTCTCCTTCTAAAAACCTAATGCAATACTTAATGGAAAAGACAAATGATGACCATTTTCCCCTTAGTTGCAGGTGCAATCCTTGCTGTCACTTTTTTGCTCTTCTTTATCTAGATATATGTTTGTTACATTGTCCAATAGTTAGTGTGTAGTCTCAAGTTGTGTGCTTTGACGCATTTGGTAGTATCTGTTAAGGCTAATATATGCAGGGGCGCAGCTACATAGGGGCGCCCGACCCCCCGAAATTTTTTTTGCGATGTAGGGGGTATATAGTTTTCATGTAGAAAAATTTCGGTATATTCGGTTTCGACCCCCCATTTTTTGCGATGTAGGGGGTATATAGCGTTAGGGGAAAAAAATTTAAATACCTACCCCCCACTAAAAATTTTCTAGCTTTGCCACTGAATATATGCCAATGTTATATTATGAATATTCAGATTATATTCTGTGTGAACTTTCAAACATTCAAATTAGGTTGACAATATATGCCTACATGAACCAGTTAGAAATATCGACATTATTTTTGGTGATGAGACAATCACAAATCATAGTGTTGATTCTATGTAAAAGGTTAAAAGAATAGATACGTTGAGTGGTTTAAACATTAAACCAACTAATTTGTTTAGGCTAATAGATACGTTGAGTGGTTAAAAGAACAGATGCCAGGGTTGTTAAGGCTAATATCACATGAAAACTACGTATTTTAAAACAATGAATGTAGTACCTGACCCTACATAAAAGAAAGTGACTATTATTTTTGGCAATTTCAATGAATTTGGAGCTGTTGACGTTGGGTCAAAATTTTCTTATTTTGACATCAATTTCTCTAAAGAGCTAGGAGGTGATTGGTCTTTGGTGAGTAACTGGTATTGAGCCTTTAAAAATAAAAGGAGAAAAAAATAAGTATAGATTTTCAGGTCTTATCGGGTTGACCCGATAACAATAATTACTTAACCCTAAACCGACCCAATAACACTATTGGGTTATCGGGTTTGGGTGGTTTATAAAACATTACAAAAGTGAACTAACTCAGAAGTATGATAATTGAATCGGGCGATTAAATTTTTAAAAGGACACGCAACTATAAAAAATAGGCCAGGAGGATCACCTAGTTTATCAACCCATGCACCCTTGTATATGTTAATAGGTCTAACTTTCGCCTTTTTTGTTTTCCATTTGATCCATTGTGTATCAAACATCTGCCGAATTGACCCATTAATATATAAACCAATGCTGACCTGTTTCTGCTGCAGTTCGTATGGTTTTCCAAATCCTTTTCCAGCTGCCCTACTCATTGTAGCCATGACATTACTGTCAAGATGGAAGATGGGGTTTATGTTTATTCATTTTAGACCAGAAGTACGACTAAGAAAATGTAATAATCAGATGATCATTGTGAATATGCAATATATAGTACCTTACTCGTGTCACCTCATGAGTTGATCTGTTGCATATTTTGTTAGATGGGAATCTCCATTTGGTCCTCGTAGTGAAAAGCCAACTAAAATTGCAATATGAAAGAAAGAAAAATAAAAAATTACCATTTGTTAAATAACATAACCAATTTAAGTAAGCAATACCAAACATCCCTGATATGATGCGTTACCTACTTCATTGTAATCGTGGGTTCATCTTCCAACATATCATTCTTTTATAGCTCCAAATTCCAAGTTGCAGCCAGCTCGTATACATCTAAACATCCAACATGCAACATCATATAAGTACTTCGTATATTATTTCTTTACTCTTCTCATACATAACTTGACGGTTTCTGATAATCAATATCGACTAATTGGTTGACATTGTTGGATAGGAGCTTGAATAGAAATCAGGACCAAGTAATTAGTTTCTGTGAAAAATGTGGGCTGCTTAGGTGTCGGCAATGCACCCTCATTGCTTAAGGCCAAAACTACCAATGACATGCTTGGCCTGTCTTCAGGACTTTGTAAATACAGATCGATCTATGGTAGATCTATAGTAGGAATGAACAGCATTCGCACCTCAACGGTAGGCTACATCATAACGTAAATAATACAATTAAAAAAATAGATGTTGTTACTTGTACACTTATACATGATATTGACATCCGAAACAATTTCTACTTGTTAAATAGTTGAACATAACCATAATTAGCAGTACACGAACACCATCTACGTGTACTATTTGAGCGAAATAAAAAGGTAAGATTCGACATACACGTAAATATATACATGCATAATCCAAACAGACTTAACTTATGCAGTGATCTGATAGGTACATTGGCAGTCCACTTTAAACACTCCTCGTTTCTGTTACAACCTGATCGGAGCACACATTATTTCTGCAGCACGAAATTCGATTCAAAGAATACTTTGAGTAACATATATTTCATTACACGTTACTCGTAGTAGACCTCAAATAAGAATAATATAACATCTCTCTATTATAAATTCTTAAAATAATTTACTGGTATGAAGAATAAAATGAAATGGGTCAGTTTATGATATACGTAAAAAGTAATATGGGCTTGCATAGCTTAGAATATATATCTACAGGTACCTAAAATAAGCTTTTCTTAAATGCATTTTGACCTTAGTAAAGAACAAACATGACTTGTAATATTAGATTTACCTGAACAATATCTTATCCCTTAATGACACGTCCAAATACCTTAAGTTTGTCATTTAGATCAGGAATTGGTGCGGTTGTGATGAAAATATCAAATCCACCTTTCTCATGTTTCATATTGGATGTGCTAAGCATAAAGGCTTCATGATTTAATCTGTAGATGAAAAGTAAATTATCGTATCAATACTAATTTAGTGTCAAAAAAGATGGTTGGTGTAGAGTTTAGAGAAACCTTTTCTCGATCTGATTGTAGCGTTTCTCCCTAGAATTCCAATCCTTAATTACTTTGTCACACTTTAGATGTAAAAATATCGAAGCAATCAGCACACTTTTTGTGGTTTCACTGCATGTAGAGTTCAAACAAAACAGCAACATGAAAGACTATCATTGAGGACTATAAAGACATACGACACATACTTAAGACATATATTCAATAGGAATGCTGATATTGTTAAAAAAAAGGACATTATACCCTCAACTTTTGGAAATCGTTCAAGTTGGTGATGCACGATACATGGCACTATGTGACCTTCGGACATCAAAAACACCATTTGCTAGTGCCCAAATTGAGTCTCCCCATTTTTAAAAGTGTACATTCCAAGTCATATATACTAATTATATAGACTACATAAGATTGTTTTATTAACCTGTAGAAAACCTAGTCAGCGAAATGCCCAAAAGGCCCTTGGCGACTTGCTTGAAGCTTCACAACAAATAGCGATCTCCAAGCTCTCTTTTCCTTATCTCATTTTGTCTTTAAGTGAATCTCAATCTCACGAAGAAGTGGCATTTGGTATTCCGCCACATCCTACAACCAATGAGATGTTCAATCAGCATACTAAGGTTTGCTTGCGTAAAGCACCAATGTACACTGTTTATTAATAAGTATCTATCAATTTATCATCTTACCCTAGGCAATGGTGCCTGTTATGTTTGCTCTTTGTAATTCACTTATTTATAGAATGTTTTTCTATATTAGCTAAGAGACTTGATAAGGGTTTTTAGTTATAAAAGAAGCTCACGAACCTGCTAGTTATAACCCTTCATGACAAGCTGATGAGCTCTTGAGATGAGAGTGAGTCCTAGCAATTTCTTGTCCAAATGTATAGCCAGCCCCACAAGGAGAAATTCCTCAGCCACATCTGTTATCTGGATCAGACCATAAGAGGTCACACATCGGTACTTCATGTGGGACCTACAAAATCACCCACCAAAATGTCAACTATAAAATGCATGCCACTTGGGAAGAAACACATGACTTGACCCGTTAACTTATATATGTATCAATTTAGCTTAAGTTTTATCACAAACGGACCAAATACAAACCAAAAAGGGAACAGGGATAGTTGTATATTCTTTTTGTTTAGTCTTGCTCATTTGCATGGTCATATTGTATAGTTTGTTTTGTTAGTTATCATAGTTCGAGTCTCAAGGATCTTGCAATAATGGCTTGTTTTAGCCTTGATTATAATACAAATCACAGTTTCATAACAAAAAGAAAGGGAAAAAGTTCAATAAATCTACGGAGATCGCAAATCCATTGCTTTCTTTGAATTTATGAAGCTACCATACTGATAGGTACTACACCTTTCCTTAAAACCACAATTCCTTAATACCAAAATCTTAAAGCTTCTAGGAAATTAATCATATTTGCAATATGGAGTTAATGTACAATCATATATAGTTAATCAAGTTTAAGCACACTACCAAACTCTCCTTAACTTATCTTTACGTTAAATTTAAATTATACCATAACATGAATAATTTTCATTTAAAAAAAATATCAAACCGGTGTTCTTGTGTCATAACCCTGGCTCGAATATGAGGTCATTTAAAGTGCGATAATCACCTACAGCGGCCTGAAAATGGTACCAGCAGATTCCTAATTTACAAAATCTGTCTGTTAGCAGCAAGATAGTGTAAAATGAAAAATGGGTAATGGAATTATGGTATTAAAAGAACAGTGGCTTGCAACGGTTTACATACTAACCTTTTATTATTCTGTTTGTGTGCAGACCTAGGCAATGATGTGTAACGTTAAGTGATAATGTAGGTGCAAAACATGATAAAATGGATGACGTAGGCAATAGAAATGGAACTCTTACACTAAAAATAAACATGATAAAGAACTTTGGTTAAAGAATGCAGTGAAAAACATTGCAAGATTCTGATAACAGCCTCGAAAGAACACAAATATGATTATTAGTAGAATGAGACAAGTTTAGAAGAAACATGATTAATTTTCTGATTTAGCAAGTGCCTGCATGTTACTCATTGTTACCATTTATGTATGTGTTAGTGATAAGAACCTTTAGAATAACAAACAACACAGTGTACCTCTTCTCCTGGATAGATCACATTCTCGCAGACAAAACATTCAACCTGAGATGAATTATAAGAATCAGTGGAAAATCTTTAATTCGAATCATTAATTCAAATCTTGCTCATATTTTTATGATAGATCACATTAGGTACTTTTTTCCTTTTGATTTTCTTCTTAGTTTCTTATATTTTAACCATAATCTTATTAATATTACACTCTTAATTACTATGAGAGTTTTAAGTTTTAGTAAATATACCTGTACAACGCTGTTTCTAATTGTATCTCAACAACTTTCTGTCAGCATCTCTGTAACATCTTGTCTCGCATTGTTTCTTCTTGTCAACCTCTTCTTCAGGGTTTTTTCCTCCGTTCAACCGCAACTTGCACATATGGCCTCTATTCAATAAATCTGCTCATTCAGTCTCTGATGCGTAATCAGTTCATGGTAATAAATCTAGCAACCCAAACTTAGCAAAGTCAAAACGTTTGAGTCTATATTGTGAGTTACCCTTTTGAGAAAGAAAAAAAAATCAAAGTTTCAGAAAACATGATTTAAGGGCAATCATCCATTTGCCTCGTATTGTTTCAATATAGCTATTGCAAAGAAAGTGAGAGACTGCAGATAGTATTAACAATTAGTATAGACAAAAAAATTATTTTTTAGGGGAAGCTGATTCTATCTGGAAGAAGTGATCGGAACAAAAACTAAAATAACGAACTAACATACCTAAAATTGTTACACTTATACACATCCTGTATTCAAGTCAAAGCTTACACACGCGAAACTTAAGATAAACCATAACCTATCATGCCGTCATAATTTTTAGTGATGCAATTATCCCATTATAGCTCTTCAATTCATCATTTTACTTACAATGGAACACGGTGATTAGGTGAATTGTCATGTAGCCTACAAAAAATCAAACCAACATCAAATCATGTATTATACATAAAAACATAAACCATTGTGAAAATTTTAAATAAAATCAAAAGAAAAGAAATTACTTTTTTGCATAATCAGAATGATCAATAGAGATTGTGTGTGTGTGCATGATCTGTAAACGTGCCCGTGGTTTTAGAAAATTCATTATAACAACATGCTTTCACTTATTCCACAATGAAATCAATGAAAAACTGAAATAAACTACATATAGGAAAAGAAACAAAACAAAGAAGACCACTAAACTGCAAAAGGCTGCAAAGAAACCAACATGCAATATCTAAAAAATATAACAGAGATCATTAGGGTTTTTAGAAAAAAAGAGGTGTACCTAGGGCTTTGCTAACAATGTATCTGCTTATGGAGTTTGCTGCGCGCCCCTTTTCTGTGGCCATCTTGATCAGTTGACCAACCCCCTTTTGTCAAGAACCTATGAGCAATGCAATATAATATGTGCGTCAATAACATTTGTCAAATATATCTATGTGACTACGTACCATAACTCATGTTACTGTCACAGGGATCATGTTGTACAATTCCTTGCGCCAAACACCATCTAGAAAATCTGTTGTATGATTTTTAGTTTGATTATTAATAGTATACGGAGTACGTACTCCATAATCACAAAAGACCATCTAACTATTTCAGTGCTACACCCTCACGTGCTACATCATATGTAACTTACAATGAAGACGCTGCTAGAGTTATAAAATATAATGAATATTTTGATTACCCTGAGATACGTACACTAAATCGAAAGTTAGTTGCATTCAATATTATTGAAACACTAAGCTGAACATATATCAATATGCATATGCGTATGGAAATCACCTGATCTTGGTTAGTAGAAAGTGACGACATGATGATAGTTGGAATAATAATATGAATTATGAAAGTTAGGTCTTCTTATCCATTATGGTGGGACGGTTAATCAATGGGCCTAAAAACTGAAAAAATATTTGGTTGGATAGCTTTATCATTTTTTACTTGCAAACTGTATCATAATTATTGTGTTGCTCTAGTGGTGGATACGTTTGTTATTGTTACAGGCAACTTGAGTTCGAACCACGTGAGGCTCACTTTTTAATGATTTAATCCGAAATTTTGATAGGCTTACTAAAAATGCAAACAAAATAAATTATTAAAATTGCTTACATGGACAGAAAGTGATGACATGGCTGATAATGAATTACATGGCGATGAGGTGGCGTTTTGTTGATTTATCTACGTGTAACGCCTCCTGTTATATATAATATAGAGATATATATATATATATATTTAAGAATATATATAATAAATGAATTTAAAACACCTGGTAGAATAAAATACTAAAATTTTTGTAACATTGTAATGAGTATAAAAATATACTGAACCATTGTTGGGAGTATCGGGAATATTGTCCGTGCACAAAAATCGTGTAAAAGCGTTTATTAACTTAATAAACGTAAGTATATAAAAAGAATTATCTTAAAGGTTAAAATTTTTGAACCGGAGTAGGAGCAAGGTATAGTGATGTTGTTGACAAAATATAGTATAAAGTCGTAGTGTACAAGAGGGTTATTCTAGTTTCACGTTTATTTAACTAAAAAGATATACGTAAAAAGTGTTCTTGTAAAATTTTCCAAGTAATAAATTAGAGTTTGGAAGTAAATGTCGACGTGGAAAATTACGGGTTGCTACAGTCTACCAGCCTTAAAAGGAATCTCGTCCTCGAGATTCAGTTCGTTCATTCTACAGACGTTTGTGTTCGCGGTCAGATTTGATGAGGCAAACATTCCCAATCTCGAGCGTAGCCCTCAAAAGACCTTTAGGTTGTCGATTCCAATTTAATCTCACAACTCATCAAACAAGAACTGTCATAAGATTAAACTGAATCGCCGTGGGTAACAACTCGACTCTAAGCTTGATTTTCGCAACTCATCAAACAAGAACTGTCACTAGATCAAGCTAGGAAGCAAGTTGTCAGAAAGAAAGGATTCAACATCCTCGAAGGAGGTCTTTGAAAGATTGGCTCGATTTTGGAATTGCTTACTCCGATCAAATCAACAAAAAAAATGTAACTAAGGTCGATGACGTTAGGTCTCAAATTAATCAATGTCGTGAACTTGGTAAGAAATGAAAATAAGTTATGCACTCAAAATCAAGTGGTACGGAAATAAGGGGGTTGTTCAAAAGAATGTACCCGGCATGTTGTTGCGGTTCTGCGGGTTTTCGCGAGTACCTACGAAGTAAGCTCTACCACGTGCGGGGGGAATTTCAATGTTCTGATCTTGAGGACCTTCAATTGCCATTGCCAGGTTTGGACGATTTCCTCCTTGGTTAGGAGTTCTTTTCAACTTTGGACAGGTATTCCGAAGGTGATCCAAGCTTCCACACTCGTAACATGCTAATCTTTGTCCTTGGTTTCCATCCCCATTTCGGCAATTTCGAGCAAGATGGCCTGTCTGTCTGCAGTTGATGCACCTTGGGCAGTCTCCTAAGTGGTGGAGGTTACATCGGGTACATTTAGGATGTGTGCCTGCATATCCTCTAGGCCCTTGAGTTATTGCTCCATAGTTTCCAGCTACTCGCTGTTTCTTGTCCTGTTGATTTTGGTGACGGCTTCTTTGCTGCTCTTCCTGTCTCTTTCGTCCTTCGTCATTTCCTTTCGTTAGTTCACCAGACCTGATCACATCATTTGTCAAGCGGTATGCCATGCCCACAGCGGCTTGTAGAGTGGTTGGGTTCGATGAAGTGACATCCCTCCTGATTTCAGGGATCAATCCCCAAATATATCGATCGATAAGCTTTTCCACAGTGGAGACCATGTGAGGAACCATCCTAGTCAGCTCATGGAAACGGGCCGTGTACTTGTCGACTTCTACTCCTACCATCAAGTGGTTCCAAAATTCCACTTCCAGCTTTTCTACTTCATCTTTTCTGCAGTACTCGTCAGTTAGTAATTTCTTGAATGCTTCCCAAGATAATCCATTTGCAGCTTCTCTTCCTCTGGTCTGTAGCTGGTTGTTCCACCAAGTCAATGCTCGACCCTGGAGTAGACCCGCAGAGAACTCAACCTTATCCCTTTCAGCACATTTCGTGATACTGAGTTTCGACTCAACATTCTCGAACCATGATAGCAGTCCAATGGCACCCTCGGTGCCATGAAATTCCATTGGCTTGCATGCCATGAAAGTCTTATAGCTGCATCCCTGACCTTTGTTCGAGGTACCCGCTCCATTATTGAGTCGTCCGGAATCAATGTGTGCAACAATCTGAGTGAGAAGGTCTGCTAATCCAGCAGCACTATCATTCGGGCCTTCATTGTTGTTACGTCCTGAGCGGGTGTTCATTGCGGCCATGGCTCTACAATAGACCAAAAACGGTTGGTTGAGTGAGCGATACATGAACGATGACGGATGATGTAAGGTACAATGACAGTCGTGACATAGAGATCGTAAAATGACGGAAACATGGACGTGCTTAATCTAACGAGGCGTAAGGTAGCAAAGAAAATATAAACAAGGTACGGTAACATAAACGAGAACATACAACCATGTTATGCATACCCACCCGACCAATGCAATCTCAGGTGACCAAACTCTTAAGACTCGACTAAACATGATCCAAGACTACTACTTTTATCATTGCATGATTCTTCCTGAATTAGACATAGGTGATCAGGCTATATATAATTTAGGATTAACGATGCAACGCTAAGACTAGTCGACTCGTATGATGTTCGATGTTTAATAAAACTTTATTATGGTTATAGTTGCGATTTTTATTTTTGAAAAATCGGCATTCTCTATAACCTTAGGCTCTGATACCAATCTGTCACACCCCGCTAAAGCGGAAACACGAGGTGTAACTGGAAAGGAACACAAGCATAAGATAATAGAACATACCATCATTTAAGATTTAAAGGAAAGAGTACATCATTACAATATTAGTTTAGCCGACATCGGCAGTTAAAACATAAAGTTTGGTTTCCAAAAGATAACATTTTAATACATAATGATTAGTAGTGACACGTGAAAACTTCATTATGCAAAGACCTTGAAGAAAAGCTTACTGACGATCACCTGAAATGCATGAGAGAAAACGGGTCAACTATGAAAATAGTTGGTGAGTACACACGGTTTATATAATATGAAAAACCTTTAGAGAAAGTTCACAAGGCAAAGGCATTGTCAATCCACTCAGTTGCAAGTCCCGCCCATACAAGACTTGTAACCTGTGTGTTCACAACCCATTGCATAAAAAGTCGTATGTCTGGTAGTCAAGGTACACGTGGTCAATACAGTTCACAATAAGGGCACATAGTATATAATAAAGTATGTGGCAAAGCTCCTAAAATAAATAATATGCATTCCGTAGACAAGGGAATGAGAGGTTGGCCGACCTCTAATAGCGCTATCCATACTACCTACTGCTCCACACAAGGAAGCCGTACGAACGGTACGTATAAACTGGAGTGCGAACGGCAAACCAGTCGGAGACTAACAATTGCGGATGTACGAACAGTACATCATTCACAAACTATTATATATTATTAAGTCAAAACTACTCCATAGACAGGGGAGATTTCATATTGCTGCTCCGTAGACAGGGGAGACTTTAGGTCAAGAATGCTCCGAACAAGGGAGACTTTAGGTCATGGTACGTACGGTACATTAAGTTTAAAAGTTTAAGTCGAGTTTAAAAGTTCAAGTCAAGGTCAAGAGTTCAAACAAGTTATAAGGTCCTGACAAGTTAAAAGAGTTCAAAATAGTTAAAGGGTTCAAAATCAAGTCAAATGGTTCAAAGTATATATCTTACGGTTCAAAACAATGTTCAAAGAGTTCAATTAGTAATTCATGCATCCACCCCAAAGCGATTAAAAATAGTTAGAAAAAGGGGTTCGTGAATACTCACCTCAAGTAATAAGTAACGCGTTACAAGTGTGCACGGAAAACGATGCGCGATGCTCTAACCGCAACCTAAAGTGATAATGTGTTTTAGGTAGTGCAATAATGTCGTGTATGCAATTTATAAAAATGTTATATCACCCGTACATGTTTGTTTGTAAGTTTAGTTGTAAAAATAACGTCACTTTAGAAATTCTTAGAAATAGTCAAAAAAATACATTTTTGTATCTTTAGAAAGTATGTATCGTAACTACGATACGAATGTTTTGGTAATGTATATTTTGATAAGTTTATGACTCAACTAAAGTAAGGAACCAAAACGCTACAACTTCCGTTTAAGTCATTTTGTCCAAAACCGCAATTAAAGTGTCCAAAATTTATTTCTAAAATAAAAACTGGTTACTATTCTCTATTAGAAAAAGCTGTCAAAAATATATTTTTCGTCGATAACTACGTTAAGTCATAACTTCTTCGTTATAGCTCGGTTTGTAAAGTTCTACCTATCCCCGCGAATGTATTTAAGTATACTAACATATTTTGAAGTCTCGGGGACTCGATATATCTTTTAAAGCGCGGTTTTACCTTGTATAAAATCCCAACAGCCTTGGTATTTTTCAGAAAAATAGTTTTAATTATCTAGCTTCAAACTAGCGTAACTTATTCGTTATGAGTCCGATTTTTACGTTCTTTATATCCATAGAAAGGTATTTAAGTGTACTAATACATTTTTAACTTTATATTATGTCAAAATACTTTTGTGGTTACTGTTCATCCGAATTAAATTTTTTTAACAGCATGTATATATATGTTTAATAATCCATTTAAACGACCACGTTTTCGTTACAAAATCTATTTTCCATTTCTTTGACTAAATCCTTGTAAAAATAACTTGATTATATATATTAGAAATTTGGGCAACGCTTCCGCGTATATTTATAAATAAT
The DNA here is from genome assembly GCA_014162995.1 of Artemisia annua. NCBI lineage: Eukaryota > Viridiplantae > Streptophyta > Magnoliopsida > Asterales > Asteraceae > Artemisia > Artemisia annua. The sequence goes on from LBNU01008779.1 coordinate 40,100, forward strand.
CCATTTTTCTAACTAAAAACCCTCAATCAACTCCAAATCTATCCTAATCTCTTACATCAATCCTTCAACAATATATAGTTCCAAAAATAAAAATATAATAAAATCTCACAAACATGTATATAGGTGATATAGGTGATGAAATGAGTTTAAATAAATATTTAAACTTAATAAATGCATAAATGAGCATAAAGAATGTATACGATGCATAAGAAAAATTATAAAATTGATTTTTAGACTTACTTGAATATGATGGATTTGTGACAAGAACTAGAACAATATAACCCAAATAATTACTCCAAAACCTTTTGTAACTTAACTAGGATAATAAATAATCACTAATAAGCACTTGAATCATCAAAACCAAATGTTTTCTTCCTTGTTCTTCTTTTGGCCGAATTTCACACACAAGATGGGAGAATCTTTGTGATTTCTTTCTTTGTAAAATAAACTAACTAGCTTCCTTTTTTTTATATATAGTAAAATAATTTATGGTTTTATTTATAAAATAGTAAGTTAGTACATAACATTTAATGAGAATGGTCAAAGTAACCAAAGGGGAGTGGGGGTTCGGCATAAATCAAGGAAGAAAGAAAAAAAAAGACCCATGCCTAATAAATTTAGTTGTCTCCAAATATCTAACTTTGTAAATGTTTTTAATATGTTTAGGTATTAAGTTAGCTAGCAATAAATTTTAGCGGAACAAAATAAAGTATAATAAAGTCATATAAATTATGAAAATGTATTTTGTATAAGTACCGGGTGTTTAAATAATTATTGTTTCCCAAATACTTAAGTTGTCGTAAATATATATATATATATATATATATATACTAGATTTCGAAGCCCGCCCGATGGGCGGGCATGACTTTTAATTATTTGTTGCTTAATATTAGATGGTCGTTAATTAATTGCAATTATTGATTATTTGTGATTGAGTATTAAATATATTTTTTATATGGGTGTATTGTTTGTCTTAATGTTTTTGTTATATGTCATTGTGGTGTTACTAATTAATTATGAACATCGTGAAATATTTATAGAATGATTAAAGAACATAAATAATTGAATGGAAATCATATAAGTGGGATTAAATCTTAATAAATTATAATCCATTACAAAAATATGTTTTATTTCAAATGCGAAATAAAGCTTCTTTATACACGACATTGGTTGTTGAATTTGTATATTTTTCCGTCTATATCACAACATAGAGTATTCAAACCCTTCCTACTCTTGACCCTTGAGACAACAACATATAGTTGCCCATGAGAGAAAACCAGCCTCTGAAGAAACAACCCAACCTTAGACAATGTATGGCATTTACTTTTATTAATGCAAACTAAGAAATCAATCGACAATGTATTATGAATGGGCATTTAACATATCAATGATTCATTTAAAATAATATGTACGTAAAAAATCTTTTAGATAAATTTTGTATAATAATGTAATCAAAAGATATCAGATAAATGTGGCAAAGGAGAAGTAATAAATAAGTTAACGAAAATAAGATATGAACGTTCCAATTTTTAAATTGAATGCATTACAATGAAAATAAATAAACGTTAACATTTATAGAACAATAAAAATATATAAAGTTATAGTATATGATTTAAACTCAAATGCGAAATAAAGCTTATTTATTCAACATACAAAGTTCTTTGTAGCCATTTGCTATTACCATTACATCTAATCTCAATGATAGAAGAAAAAAATTATAATCATGGATAAATGACCATCATGGGGCTTGTGGTCTAGTGGTAAAGGCTTAAGTAGTTAAGCGAGCCCAAGTGAGAGTAGTACCGGTTTGGGTAACCGACCGAGAAGTCCTCACTTGGGAACCACAAGCTATAATGATATCAGGCGAATCGGGAATAGGAGTGGGGTTATCCCCTAAGGAGAGGCTCGCGGTTGGTATCTCTGCCCGAGTATGCGACACTAACTCGAGCCAACAACTAACATCTAACAACTAACCCGCCGTTAAAAAAAAACATGGATAAATGACCAAATTCATTAGATACTATTGCATAACCATAAAATGAAAAGTCAATGGAAGCAATTTTAAGTTGTTCAAGTTATTCATGAATAAAGAATGATTGGCCGCACTCAAGCATGCCTAAGTTGACAGTTTAAGTTTGTAAGGTCGAAACATGCTTATATTAATAAAGACTGTTTTTATGAGCCATAAAGTAGGGACATACACATATATTTCATACAGTAATTTCCAAGATGTCGTTAAAAAGAATTTCAAACATATGGTTTTGCACATTTGGGTGAACTTGAGAGTCGGTGGCTATGTGGCCAGCATCATGTTTGTTCTCTTCGAGTTTGGCGACAACCGGAAGAATGCCATAACTCAATAACTTGCTCAGCTTCACAATATCGATCAATTTGTGATCTTTTATTTCAGAAATCTTTTTCTGGTGCATTTAATTGTGAACATTTTTCTCGTCAAACTTAGTTATTTTATCATTGGGAATGGACTTCTTGTTCTTGTATAGAAAGTAAGGTATAGTGTCAATTATGCGAAAGGTAAATCCAAGAGCATTTCAAACCTTTAAAATAAGTAGAATATGATAAACAATAGAGTCGATGTGAACCATTGATGCAAAATTCAACGCAAATGCTCGATTTTTAAGTGGAGAGAGCTAATATTTTGCAGGATATATTGATTAGAAATTCTCTAAATTTTGTGAACTTCCTCTCCCTGAGATGCCATGCTAATGGAAGCGACGACCTAAATATTATAATCTTCTGTATTAGGTGTCACATTATTAGGTTAATTTAGTAGATTTATTCATATTAACACATCACAACTAAAATAAACCCTGCACATTCAAAGCATATGTAGAACTTTGTAAACGCATTTGTAGTGCAATTTGTGTAGTTTTTGTGTTTTTTGCAGCACATAATTTTCTATTCATTTCTTGATCTTCACTCTTGATAAGGCCACAATGCCACATATAAATTGCTACTTAACAGAACATTGTACTAATCCCCATTACTATAAACTACTTCCTCATTTCATGTCCAAAAAACCAATATGACTACTTAGCAGTTCTACAACCATACCACAATAAGCCATTGCCTAATTCACAAAACAGTTGGACCCACAAATTTATAGTTAACTTGTGAATGCCTTGCAAGAACAACAAAAGGAACAGCATGCCTTTGAGATGCTAGTGCAACCATGTAAAACCCAACCGGAACTATCACCCCACCATAGCCATGACCGCATCTTACCCGGATACCGGGTCATCGAAGTCCTTAGCCTTTGCAATTTAGCTCGTTTAACTGTGGACATTAACTTTGGCCATTTACTCTTTCGTATTCATCTTCACTTAAAGTCGCTAATCTCTCTTTGTGTCATCTAAACTTTCATCAATATTTCCTTTTCATATGCCTTCAAAGCCTCAACCCAAGCATCAACTTGTTCTTTTCACAATGTAATTTGATAAACAAAATATCATTAAACCAAAGTCAATTATTAAATCTATCTAGATAACAATATCCGTTTAATTTAGCTATCAGTTGCAGGATGCTCATCCAAAAATAAGACGGATAACAGTCTTATTTTTTTTTCCTTTGCTATACACGTATTAGGTAATCGCGTATGATTGTATATAACTAACCAAGAGCTTGTGCCAAGCAAACCATGTAAGATAAAAAAAAATGGAAATAGTCATAGATATAATGTGCATAGTGTCCCTTAAGTTGTAACAAACATCTAAATCCGATTACGATAGTATTCTATAGAAATTATATTACTCTTGAAAATTATCAACCAGTCCATATAAGCAATAGCAATATATATTGTTCTCGAAGGATATGCAACCAAGAGCTTAAGCCCACGCACCCATTGTACCATAGTACAAACAACACAATTTAAATCTCCTTGTTACATGAAAATTACAGTTAGTATATATTTGGAATATCTTTCAATAAGATCTCAACCTTAATTTAATTAGTTATTTGCTTTTCCTTTTAGTCCTTAGCTTACCAAAGGTTAAACTAAGCCATAGGCAATATGTAGTACACACATGGCTTCACATGTAACCCACCCTATAATATTTTAGAAACCACATATATAACTGAGATATATGCTAGCATTGTTATAAGCACCTAAATTTGAGGACACACAAGGCATCTTTGTCTCCAAACGCAATAAGAAACTGATATTTTCATTCCTAGATAAGGTCTTGGATAAACACTTAAGCATATAATTTGACCAAAACAATATATAACATCAAGCAGATTAGACATACAATTCGGCGTAAATTTGGTTAGGATCTAAACTGACCTCCATCAAGAAGAGATGCAGAAGTACACTTTTTTAGAGAATCTAGTAGAAAGCTCACTATTGACGTTCATAGCATTCAAATACCTCATTCATCTCATTTGAATATCTGTCAATTATGAATGTATTAAATCAAACAACGATGACACTAATTCATATGTAATCGAACACTTATTGCACCAATTAAAAATAGCAGGTCAGATTTGATCTTAATAATTAGAGACAACACCTTTATGAGCTCAATCAGTTTGACACCGGCGCGTGTATCTTCAATCAATTTAGCTTAACGCAAATGTAAAACTATCTAACTATGCACCTAACTTAAACCACATGATTATCTAATTAACATATTATCAGTTTGTAGTAGTTAAAGTTGCAAAAGGTAACTTTGAAAATGCACATCTACACTATCATGCATTACGATATTTGCAGTGACATTTGATTGTAGGCTTACCAAGATAATAGCATCGGACTGAGTTTTAAAGGCTCGGAGGACTGGCCTATAAGCTTCTTGTCCAATAAACTGGATCTCGTCTTCCATATTGTTCGGATCTCCTTGGAACGGAGCAGTTCCAACGGCCCTTGGAGAAACACCATAGATAGGTACTATATCTGCTTTGGGTCAATTTTGTGATAACGCAGATCCGTCTCGTTTCATTGCTGCAGAAACATGATCGATACACATCTGAAACATTGTCAAAACAATAATCATAAGTAAATTTTGAAGGAAAGAGGCAAGAATAGCACTTGGTCAGTTGTATACGTCTTAACATTAGAACCTCCAAGAATAAAGTTATGATATATATGGGGTGTTTTGGTAAGCTGTTATTTTCATGTCGTCGCAATCTAAAGAGTTAACCTTATTACTCTTAAAGTGATTAATACTTTTTCCTAAGTTAAAACCAATTAAACACCTAAAATATAATTAGCCAAAAGCCCTCTAATTATAATAATTAATGTAATGAATAATATAATTTGCCGTGAGCTCAGATTTAGATTCATTTTTATTAATTGATGTGTTAAATTTGACAACATGAGAAAAATAAATAGTAAGAATAACAACTTAAAACGTCTTAAGAGCTTTTACACTTTATAGGAAAAAAAAATGTACCATTTCAGGATCATTAGTCAATGAATCCAAGACAGTCGGCAAACCATCTTTCCAAGGTGTGATAAGAAGTGGAGTCAACACACTAAACCCTGCAGCGTCTGGTCTAAACAAACCCGACTCGCGACGCGTTCAACCTCAACTATATTCTTTGTGGTAATTCAGTAGCAATTCAATTGCAGTACTTGCCGTTTTGCTTCACAGCTCGATAGAGTAAGCCCACTTCCACCAAAGCAACTTCAACATAACCAAAGTAATAGTGCAGATAAGAGCAAGTGATACTGAAAAACTATAAATCAGTGGCGTTCACAAATCAAATACAAAATAGTTCACCTTTAACGGTAACCAGGATGAAACACCAACAGTATAATCACTTTTACTTGCTAATGTATTTTATTAATGTATTTCAACAGATACATTCTGGTAAAACTAATATAAAGAGTTATCTGCATAATGGTAACAAAAAATACAGACCTAATTTGTTTATGTACAAAATCAGTATTAATAACATGTTGTTTGTTATTATTATTTGGTATGTAACATATAACATATTATACCTAAGACATTAACAAAACCACAATCAGATAATTAATACCTGGTCGATCCAATATAGTCACTTCGTTTTCAATATTCTTGGCTTCTGTAATACTCCTACCATTTAAATCCTGTCGAGTGCCTTTCTTGAGAGGTTGTTTTGCTGCTATGAAATCAACAACACATACACAAAACATAAATATCAGATTTAAAGACCAAACAAACAAATGTATATATATTTATTCAATTAACGTGAATTCACTCTAGTCTTTTTCTTTTTCTCCTGTTGTTTTCCGGATGCATTGCTTTGTTTTGCTTTTGAAAGCCTTTGTGAGCTTCTTTGTGGCCGCTGCATGTTCCTGTCAATTGTTAGTCGACTATTGTAATTATGAAGATCCTCGATAAATAACGATGTATATATAGTGTAGGATTAGGTTAAACATTAACAAAATCTTTAAGATAACAATTGATATATTCCATACTTATCTTATATTTTTTAAGGAAAAAATCAAAGATATCTATATGTACACGATTTATGGGTTTTTTTTAAAGGAAAAAATTCTGGAATAATATACATACACGTTTTCTATTTTCCTGTGTGTGAATGAAAAATTAAATCAATTAGGTAATCTTTATCAATTTTGTGTTGCAAAATATATCACAAAAATTGGGTTGCTCTAGTGGTAGAGATGTTGGATTATATTTATATAAAACCCATGTTCGAACCTTCCAAACGTCATTTTTTAATTATGTTATTATTTGCTACCGAAATTGATTTAAAAAATTCAAAATAAATATAAAAAATGCTTACATGGACACAATGTGATGACATGGCGGTTATGACAATTACATGGCAATGAGGTGGCATTATGTTGATTTATCTACGTGTAACGCCTCCTGTTATATATAATATAGATATATATATATATATATATAATACTCAATAGTATATATTAGTATAATATATTTTATAGTAGAACGGTACTATATATATTGATATATGTATAGTACTACCATATATATAGATATATATAGTATATATATATATATAGGTATACCATATACTTAAGAATATACTATAATAAGTCATTTAAACATCCTGGTAGAATAAATACTAAAATTTTTGTACATTGTAGATGAGTATAGGAAAATATACTGAACCATTGTTGGGAGTATCGGGAATGAATTGGTCGTGCCAAAAATATGGTAAAAGCGTCTTATTAACTTAATAACGGTAAGCTATATAAGAAGAATTATCTTAACGATTTAAGAAATTTTTCGAACCGGAGTAGGAGCAAGGTATGAGCGTGATGTTGTTGACGAAATATAGTATGGAAGTCGTAGTGTACAGAGGGTTTTCTCGTTTCACGTTTATTTAACTAAAAGTATACGCTACAAAGTGTTCTTGTAATTTTCCATGCTAATCAAATTAGAGTTTGGAAGTAAATGTCGGACGTGGAAAATTACGGGTTGCCTACACATTGTCAAGATTCTGTCAGAAATTTTCTCCTATAAATACCACCTCAAACCTGGTATTTTTCTCACCTCTTGCACGAAAATTTTCAGATCTAAATCTCTCTAAACATCTTCTAAAACCCGTTGATCATTTGATTATTAATCCTTGTTTCAAGTGATTCAATCCCTCCTCATCCATCTTCATCCAAAGTGCAAGAGAAGAATACTCCTTCAACCTCAAGTTTAAGAAGTATTGTATATTTGTTGTGTATATTGTGTATAGCATTTGTGAAGTTGTGTTGTGTTTATAGTAAGTAGTTCTAGGAGAGCTAGTTGTGAATAGAAGTTGGGTAGAGAAGAAGTTTAAGTAGTGAAGTAGTGAAGTGGTGTGTACTAGTGAAGAAGTTGACGTGTGTACAAGTAGTGAAGAAGTAGTGATAAGTTGTGGTGTGTTGTGAGATTGGTTCTAGCTAGGATTAGGACCCGACATTTAGCTTAGTGTCGTAAATTGGTGTAAGCAAAAGTCGTGTAAGGTTTTCTCCGCCGTAAGGGAGCTTGTTGACATAGTGAAGAAAACTCCCGAGTTAAGGTGCTCGGGGAGTGGAGTAGGACGAAGAGGATATTCGTAGCCGAACCACTATAAATCCTTTGTCTCACGGTGCCATCCTTCCATCTCTATCTTTTTACTTACTTACTTACATACTTGTCATATTATATACTTGTTGATATTGTTGTTTATAATTGTGCAAGTCTTTTGGTATCATATAAAGTTCGGATTGGTGTTTTCATAAACAAAGTTTTAGTAAATTAAAAAGATGTAAAACTATTAAACCCCCCCCCCCTTCTAGTTTTCCACATATATGACTCGACTTAGCAACCATGTAACCAACTAGACAATTAACTAATGATTTAACATATGGTTTCACAATGATGCACTAAAAATGAGTGCATACAAAGAGGGTTAAGGCGATTTGGGTGTAACATTTTAGTGGGGTGTAAACAATGCTCTTTATTAATATTTCGGAATCCACCATAATATCACGAGCCGCAAGAGATATGCTCAGAAGGGTGTACTAATGGTATCTTATACTAAAATGAGTACAACAAAGGTGTAAGGTCGGTTAGGTAAATTACTTAACCGATGAGGTTAATGTAATAACAATAAACACACGCTAAAAACAATGGAATCCTAATGCCTTTTGTCATTTAGTAAATCGTAATCACATGAATGTGATCTCACTAGCGATTTTGAAATGCATCACTAAAGCAAGTTCTATAATCTACATACTACCAGTACACTCTCAAGGAAATTAGGCCAAAAAACATAGAAGCAAACTAAATCAAGTAAAAAAAACCTAAAAGAAGTTCCAACAACCACATGCAACATATCCTTTCCAAAATCTAACACACTCAAAACATCATCAAACTTACACAAATAAGCAACAAAAAAAAACATACCTTTAATTTGTAACCCACCACTAATAAGCAGCTGAACCTCGATCTCTAAAGGAGCACCACATTACCTGATAATAGTTTACTCCTCCCAAACTAACTAGTTAACCAGTTGTGGTCAACAAGTCAAATCTGAGAGAGGAGAGATCAATTTATGATCCGTTGAAAGCATAGTGTACTCACGGGTCGTTAAGTCCCAACGAGGTTGAAATTGTATTTTTAAACGTTGTGGGAATGAGTGATTAGGAGATAGTAACCAGATAATGATTTGGATTTATTTACACTAATGGAAATGAGATAAATAACAGTTATTAACAATTACTGGGAATCAGTTATTCTAAAAACGTAATCAGAATTAAAACAAAGGCAAGTGCGTACTGGGAAAATGGGAATCACACAAAAACAAACTACAGGGGGTGAAAATGACTTTTTACAAACTTAATATTAAAAAAAAAAATTATAAAAAAGAAAAATATTTTTTTGATTATTTTATTATTTAATATTAATTATAAACTATTTAATTACTTATTATTATTTAAACTTAACTAAATATAATATAATATTAAATAAAACTAAGAAAATGAAAATTTATTTTTAAAAACTCTAAAATAACTTAAAAAAATATATAAAAACTAAAATTATATCTTTTTGTCTTTTTCTGAGTTTAATATTAATTAATTACTAATTATATTAATTAAACTAATTTAACTAATTTAAATTACAAATTATAATACAAATGACTTAGAAAATTAAGAAATATTTTATAAAACTAATTAACCTTCACAGGAATCCTAAAAAATTATAAAAAGTTTATAAAAACTATTATTACACTATTTTACTAATTATTTACTTAGTTACTTATTAAAAACTATTTAAACTAAATTAAATGAGAATAATAGAAAATGAACAGTAAAAACTCTAAAACTAATTTCTAAAAATACTTTATAATTAATAAGAACTAGAAAAATTATAAAAAGATACTAGTGATTAAAAATAAACAGTAGGGGATTTTCTTTTCTGTTTTCTTAATTAAAACTAATTTAACTTGTTATTAATTATTATAAATACTAAATGAAAAGATAAAATTATAAATTTTTTTATACAAATACTATAATAATTCAGAAACCTAGAAAAAATATAAAAAGTACTAAGTGCTTAATAAAAAAGTTGAAAAATAAGCTAAATAGCTAAAACTTCTTAAATATAAGCTATCACTATTTTAAAAAGTGATGATTTTTTGATTTTTCTTTTTGAGAACTGTTAAACTACTGAAATAAAGAAACTTTAACAAAGACAAAAATTTTAAAACTTGAAATTAAGCAGATTGGAGCTTATTAAGTTTGACAGATGAGCTTTTTAGCTCAAAGTGATGATTAAAAGCTCAAATAAGCTATAAAGCTGGAAACAAAGGTAAAATAAGATGCTAATAAGTTAAAGATACTGGAAACAAACTGATAGAACAAGAAATGAGCACTGAATAAGCTTAAAGTAGCAAATAAGCAAATCCAAATCACACTGCTCAGCAAAACACCCTACATTGAACTTTAAGGACAATTCAGGCTTATTAAATAAGCTTAGAAGCACCAAATGATCACTGAATAAGCAAGTTTGGCTGGAGGGCTTTCCAAAAAGCCAAGGCTCTTGGGGTGGGACCCACTAATGAGCTTTTGAGAGGCTTGTGAAAAAGCTTGTGAATACTGAGGACTCAGTATACACAATGAAATGGACAAAACTAAAAGCTAAGAGTAGCCCTGTGAAATAAGCTTGAAAAGGCAAAACAAGCACAGGAACTTATAGACTAGTAGATAAGCTTCACAAAAAGCTAAAACACTCAGGCTAAAGTCTACTAGAGAGCTTGTTGAGAGTTTATGAAAATGACTCACCTACAAGATGACTCAGTGTAGGGAGTTGATTTGAGCACAATAAATAAGCATGATAAACAGTTAAAATAAGCAGGAAATGAAAATATAAGCACATAAAAAGCAAACTAGCCAGAAGGGCTTCTAAGATCAACAAAATACACAAGCTAAGGCCAACTAATAAAGCTTATGCAAGCTTATGAAATTGACTACTTATCCTGTCCACAGGGCAAAATTGTGAAAAAGTGCTTAATGGAAGATAGCAAATAAGCAGTTTATAAGCTGAATAAAAATAAAATAAAAATATTCTAGTGAAGATAAGCAGCCAAATATTAATTATCTAAAAGCACAAGTACTAAATCCTAATAATAAGTCCTAGAGAAAATTAACAAGTTTATTCAAAAAAAATTTACTATGGATTTTGACTTTTTTGATTTTTGCAAAATGTTGACTTTTGTGAGTTTCTAGCAATTCCTAATGACTTAAAAAGTTATTATAAGCTAAAATGCAACTAATATAAGTTATCTAAACTACTTATGCAACTGATGTTATGATTATGCAACTTAAAAATCCTCATAGTGAATGATTGAGAAAGTGAAACTGATTGTTGACTTTTTCCTGTTATGGCCTATGTTTTTATGGTCCAAATAGACTAATACCACCTATGTTGACATGTTTCAAACACAAACAATGCCAAAACACTCCTTAACACAGATAAACAGAATAATCCAAACACTCCTTTCACTGCACCAATTTTTGATTTTCAAAACAAATTACAGATTAAGACCATGAAATAGCTTCTAAACCTTATAATATGATGCAGTAAACTGTTTTAAGCACAAATTCAACAATTCCAACAACAAATGCACAAGAATCTCTAAAATACTAATTTGGCAGTGAGAATGAAAATGAGATCAACTAAGTAAATTATCACACAAGTACAAGATTTTAGATCATATAATCACTAACAAGCATTAAATAAGCACAAAGGAACTATTATTAAGCAGAAATAAGCATGTGAACAGTGAAAATGAAAATATGAGATTAAGCTTACAAATTGCACTCCTGCCAATTTCCAAGAACCAAGGACCAAAGAACACTCCTAATGGCTTTCCA